>PITA01024884.1:0-25425 GCA_004023965.1 Spilogale gracilis
GCAATTTTGCTATTTGTATTTTGATACATATATGGGGTGCTGGGGAACCAGAGTGAAGAGAATAAGATAAAGCATCCTGGGCTGTAATTCCTGGTAGGGCTTTTACTTCTCATGTAACCTGTGCCAGTTGCTTAACTGAGCCTCAGTGTCCGCATCTGTGTAAAATGGGCTGCACTCAACTTGCAGTATTGTTTTGAGGTGAGGATGATGAGCAATTTAGAAAATGCCCTTTAGGGCGCCCGGGTGGCTCAGTGGGTTAAAGCCTCTGCCTTCGGCTCAGGTCATGATCCCAGGGTCCTGGGATCGAGGCCCGCATCGGGCTCTCTGCTCAGCGGGGAGCCTGCTTCCTCCTCTCTCTCTCTGCCTGCCTCTCTGCCTACTTGTGATCTCTCTTTCTGTCAAATAGATGGATAAAATATTAAAAAAAAAACACAAGAAAAAAACAAAATGCCCTTTATAGTAATTCTGGAATAAAAGAACGAGAGACTGAAAGGTAGCCAGTGCTCTGGAGAAGGTGTGCCTGCTTAGGGAGCTGTACCAGGTGGATATAGACACAAATGAGTAAATGAGAGGAGCCAAATAAAAAGGAACTAAGTATTTACAAGTGGTGGTTGTGTGTGTTCTGAATTTGGAATTCCTCTTCCAGACTCAGGATCCACAACAAAGGTTAAAGAGGTGGGGTGTGTGTGTGTGTGTGTAGCAGCAAATAGAAGAAAAGAAGTGACATTGCTAGGAGAGAATTTATTTTAAAGGCTTCCCAACTGATAGATTTGTAATCCTGGGTAAATAGGGAAGCTTGTAAAACTTGATTCATTTTCTTCCTGAAGTCTGTTTTTGCTAGGGAGTGGGGGTGAGGATAGAACTTCTAAGAGAACCAAGTGCTTTTCAGTTAGAAGTGTTTGTGTGTCCCCAGCACACCATGTACAGGGCCAGAGCAGGGTCCCACCTCCACCCCCTGCCCCCAGATCATCTTTCCCTTCTTAGGACTGAATGTCTGTTGCTTGGCTTTGGTCTGGTCTCATCTAGAGATGAGCGAGGACTTCCTGCACTCAGGATGACTTCCTACTTCCTTCCTGGCCTGTGCTGCCCAGAGCAGATTGGGTTTGCTCTTTTCTTTTAGTTAGGAAACATGATCTCCCTTGTCCCTGCCCAGGCCTGTTCTGGAGGCATGGACAGGTGGCCCAAGTGAGCATTGGCCAGCTGGCAAGCTAGGGTGTGGCCTTACCTGTAGGCCCATGTGAGCTGTTTAGGAATTAGAAGCTACTGTGCCCGGGGAAACAACTGCAAAAATGGTGGTGGTCAGCAGGGAGAGGTGAGAAGGTGGTTGGACCTTGTATATTGGGGGGGAAAAATTTGAGAAAATTTTGGAGTGTTGACTGTGTATTTTTATGGTTAGGGTGGAAGTGAACCCTGAAACTTAGATACCAAACATTGCCAGGCTGTAGTTAAGGGAAGGGCCAGGCTCCCTACCTCAGAGCCTTTGCACCTCAGGGCCTTTGCACAGGCTGTTCCTCCTTGCTTAAAGCACTTTCCCCTGTTCTTTCTCCCTGTGGGGATCTCTGTTCATTTTTCATGCCTTAATTCTGATGTCCCCGACTTCTAAGAAACTTCTCATAATCATCTTTGAGGCATCAGGCAGGACCCATAAACTTGGGGCTTTTGACACCTGATGGGTATTCCAGCTCATATTTGTGGACTGAAAGTGATTGTGGGAGGCTGCCTGCCTCCCAGGACCCTCTGTTTGTGCATTTAAATGGCTCCCTGAAGCCTTAATGCCCTCGGGCACATGTCAGAGTTCTGCTGTTGGCCTTTCTTTTCTGAAATAGGGCTTTGACATGTTGATGGCACTTCCGATGTGAAGTGTCCTCAGAGACGTGTGGAAAAATGCTCATGGTTCAGTTCGCCTAACCTTTTGCCCACTGCTGAGGTTTCTGAGGCTGGAAGCCCTGTGACTCCTCTTCTGATTGTTCTTTGCCTTTTGTATAGAGGGCTGGAGAGAGGGAGGGCAGTCACCTGGCCCAGAGTTGTGGACACTGTCCTGTGGCTGGCGCCTTAGTGCAGCGTTCACCTGGGATCGTGGAACGCAGCCAAGTTCTGATTCTTCCAACTCTCCCGCTTATCCGGGCAGGAGTCTGTCATGATTTGACCCCCTGTCACTCGGCGTTGGTGGCGATTTTATCAGGCCACACGAGTCTGTGGTTGGCCTTCGCATTATCTGAGAAGATGGTTTGCACAGCCAGGAGGATAAACAAGATTTGGGGATGGGGGGTGATCAGGCCTTGGGTCTGGGTGCTTTGTGCACCTGTTCTTCAGGGAGAGGAGGGCTGGCCACACGCCAGCGGAGGGGCTGCTTTAGTTCTAAGTCCACCATTTAGGATTTTCCCAAGTCTTGAAATCACTTCCTTCAAACTCTACTTTTTTTTTTTTTTTTTAAAGATGTATTTATTTATTTGTCTGAGAGAGAGAGAGTGAGCACAAGCAGGGTGAGCGTCAGAGGGAGAAGCAGACTCCCCATGGAACAGGGAGTCAGACATGGGGCTCGATCCCAGGACCCTGAGATCATGACCTGAGCCGAAGGCAGCCGCTTAACCGACTGAGCCACCCAGGGGCCCCAAAAACACAGCTTTAAGACTGTCCTAATGGCACCATTTTGGGAGAACATTTTTTCTAAAATCCACTGAGGGCCAGAGCAGATTCTTGTTTTTCTCCGATGTTCCTCCCCGGTCAGGTTAGTCTTTCATTCATCAAATAGTTGGTGTGTCTGAGGTGTGGCTGCAGATAGGACAGCAGCAAATCATTTGCCCCTCACAGAACTCATAGATGGCTCTTCCCCTTTCTCTGGGGTTTCTGTGTTTTAAGATGCGGACTGAGTGTCTTTGAGTAGCAGATACATTTAGCAGGTCTGATGGGCTTGTCCTCCAGGAAGCACCAGGGAACTCTCCTTGTCTCCCCTGAAAGCAGGTCCCCTCGGAAAGCAGCCCCTTGTGCCCCAGCCTGCCCCCTCCCCGTGGCTGCCACGGCCTGCATTTGGATTGCTTGAAATTGACGACTGTTCACTTCCTTCTCTGTGAAGTCGCGGTAAATGATGCTTCCTGGGTCCCAGTGTGGTGTGTGTGCGGCTGCATGCTGCTGAGCCGTTGGGGGGCCTTGTCAGGGTCCGGCTGCGAGTATGGAGAAAGCGATGATTGTACCTTGGAGACAGAAGAGGTGGAACCAAAATGTCCTTGCATGGCTGTTATTCTAGTAGAATTTCTTTTAAGATTGGTTATTGGAAACAAAAATCCACAAGAATATCAACTAGAAAAGAATGAAACATATGCTGCTATTAGGGATGCTTTTAGGGACCTACATTCTCTCAGACCCGAATTAATTTTTCTAGGCTTTACCAAAAGCACAAATCTCCACCCCTGGTTGAGGGGTGGACGTTGCCGCCTGGCCCTGGGCCACCTCGGAGGCACAGGTGCCTCCCACCAGGCCCCCCTCTTGCAGTTAGTTCTGGAATATTTCATCCTGGGGAGGGCCAGGGCCCCTCCGGGCCTCTGCTTCATAGGAAGCTGGTGCCTGCCCTGTGCAGAGCAGTCTTGCCACCTGAGACACACATGGCTTCTTTCCCCCGCCCTGTTTCTGTATGAAAATATTTACGAGGAGCGTGTGTCCCCTTGGCATTCTTCTCATGAGGGTAGATGCTGTCGCTGAGAGACGGTTTTGATCCAGAACTGATTGCCGCCCAGTCCTTGGTCTGATGATTTGGCGGGCCAGTGGTGGGGGCCCCGTCCAGGGTAGCTTCGGGACTCAAGCGTTGGGCCCTGGGCTGAGGAGGCTCTGTGGGAAGGGAAGCGATAGGGAAGGTGTGACTTGGCCTGTCCAGGCTGAAGAGGGGGTCACTCTCCCCTGGAATAGCAGCATTTGTTCACCCCTGACCTGATGTAGGAGCTGGGGCTGCCGCCAGCCCGGCTGCCCAGCCCAGTGCCCACAGGAGGGGGGTGCCTGCAGCAGCTCTCTCAGCCTCTCCTGCTTCCTTTGGCCCAGTTCCATTTTCCCAAACTCCTCAAGTCCCCATTGTCCCCAGTGCAGGACGGGGAGGGCCTTTCCCAGGCCCCAACAAATGAGTGAGCCCCCCAGTGCCTGGCATGCAGTTGGTGCTCATTAAAAGCCTTGAGTTTTTAAATTTTTTTTAAAAGATTTTTAAAAATTTATTTGACAGAAATACAGCGAGAGAGGGAACACACACAGGGGGAGTGAGAGAGGGAGAAGCAGGCCTCCCGCCGAGCAGGGAGTCCGATGCCAGTCCGATGCCAGTCCGATGCCGGGCTTGATCCCAGGTCTCTGGGATTATGACCTGAGCCGAAGGCAGACACTTAATGACTGAGCCACCCAGGCGCCCCAAAAGCCTTGAGTTTTGAAACAATAGGAGTGGAGGACTTGATGCCTAGTGATTGATGCTCTTACCAGGAGGACAGGGACTGTGCTACCTGTGCTGTGTCTGGCGCTTTGGGGGTGCTGCACTCTTTGGAGGGAGCGAAGTGGTATCCTGAGGACTCTGGCGTGGCCTGGGGCATGTTGGCAGCAGGGAGGGAAGGAGCCAAACGTGATACCCCTAGGAGGGCTGTGGTCTGTCCACAGAGGCACTGGTGCCTCCTGCCTTTCTCCTGCTGTCCCTGCTGGTGGTGACAGCCGGCCTCCTGGCCTCACCCTTAAACTGCCCCTTTGTTGTCTTGGGCCTAGGTGTGGATGCCAGATTGGCTTTGTTAATGTAAAATGTGATGGCATCCTGTCTCTCTGCTACGAAAATCAAAATCAGATCTAAATGAAACAAACCAGGAGCTGCGGTAAAGACAGCCCTGAGGTTTCCCTGGCTGTGGGACAGAGGCTCCACACCGCGAGCCAGACCTTCCAGGTCTTTCTGGTCTGACCTTGCCCACGTTTCAGATTTTGCCATCTTGATCGCAGACCTCACCCGGGTGTGGACACTCTCTTCCCCGTTATGGATTAATTATCGTAATCTCCTGGTGGGGTAGGTGATGGTCTTAAGGGGAATAAAACCCAAAGGGCCAGGCAGGTAGGAAACAAGAGTGTCTGAGGGTACAGAGGGTGGCTGGGGTGTGGGTTGCTGGCGGCAGCCCCCCCGCCGACTAGCAAACCCGGCGCCTCGTTCCTGCCCCCCTTATTCCTGGATGGAAGTATCATGTCCGTCACTGGCTGACACTTTGAGGGTTTGTCTTTTCTCCAAATAAATAATTCTTTGTCTCTCTTCAGGGTGGCGGGCTGATGGGCCTGGAGAGAGGCAGTCGATCAAAGGCAGCCTCCCTGACTTTGAACAAGTGCACTGAGAAAGGGGGTCTGGACAGGCAGGAGCAGGGGCTGTGGGGGGCAGCAAGGAGAGCCACCAGTGTGCAGCTGAGGCGGGAGGGGTGTCCGTGTCACCTGAAGCCGCCTCCGAAAACGTGTAATTGTGCATTCCTGGCCCCGGGATGTATGAGTGAAATATTAGGCTAAATGGAGAGTTCCTTCCTCAGAGGAGAAAGCGGGCTCCCTTTTCCTGTCCCTTTGTCTCCTGTCCCCTTTGTCCCAGCCCTCCAGCTCTGCGGCCTCCCCTCCCCCAGCGGTTCCGTCCTTTGTGCCCCCGACACTCACTCACCAGTGAAACTTAACTGGAGCCTCCAGTGGCCACCCAGGCCCCTGCCTTGTCTGCCCCCCCCCCTCCCCTGTGAAACAGAAGTAGCTGGTGGGCCCTGGCCTGGCTGTCTGCGCGGGAACTCAAAGGAACCAGGCAGAGGGGCCCCATCGCCCAGAGGTGGTGTTTAGTTTTGAAGTTTGGTGCTGGCTGTTGGTGGGGCCTCCGGAAGGAACAGCATTGTTGAGGGAGCGGCTGTTGCCCTCCTTAGAGGGATCTGGGGCTGGAGCTGTGTCAGGGGGACCCCCTTCCTTAGGGAAGGGCCCTGGGGTCTCCCTCAAAGCTCCTCTTTCTCCTCCCCTGGGTGGTTTTGGGGCCCTTTTGGTCAAAGTTCTGCGTGACACCTAGAAATAATGACAGGCAAACTCTAAAAGAGCCAAACCCACACTTCTGGGTCCCAGATCACCCACCTTTGTGACAAGATAGGATTCATTATCTTTAAACCAGTGCTGTCCATCACTTGGGGGTTAAGCAGACATTCAGGGAGGAAAGCTGAAGTCGAGGAAAAATCTAGGTGTTACCGTAACCGATTGAGAGTATGGAGAGGATGAGCTCCAGTTCCAGTGAGTCTTGCAGGGTTGAAATGGGAACTCCAGTGCCTCGTTTCCAACCTGGTGGCCCTGGGTGGGGGGAGGGTGGTATGAGGCTGTATGATTGCTGAGGCCCAGCGCCTCATTGGACTGGAGGGAGCTGAGGCCTGCAGAGGTCAGGTGGAGACGGCTGTCTGTTTGCTGAGGCAGAGCAGAACCCGTAGCCAGCTGGTGTGGTCCATTGTTGCTATAAGTATTCTTCTTCCCTACTCAACGTATTTTGAGTTATTAATTTAATGATACACGTTTAAAATCGTGTTACAGGAGATAACGTGTAAATTTAGATTTTTACTCTCAATTTACATAAAAAAAATTGGCTCCACGTCTCTCCATGTGCATTTTTGGCGTGTCTTAAGTCACCCAAGCCACTTTTTGTCTTCTGACCCACTTTTTGAGCACCTTTCACCAATACTCCCATCCGAGTTTGGTAGATGGTATTTTTTAAATCTGCATAGATTTCTGTCTCTGGGAATTTTATCCAAAGCCAGAGGGATCCCATTAGAACATAAAAACGTTTGGCTCTTTGCTATCTATTGCTGGGGATGCCTTGGCAGATTTGAGACCCCCATTTTGATGCTGGAGAGTGGGGGAGGCGCTGCCCTTTCCAAGTGCCCATTGTGACCTGGATACTTCTCGGGGCCTTCAGAGCCTCGTTTTCTTTCTCGGTAAAGGACAGATGACAACAGTGCCTGAGGCTCACTTCTCAGGAATCAGTACGTGAAGAACGCAGAGGCAGGACAATGCCCCCTTGGACAGTGAGCTCCCAGCAGAGGCCCTGGTGGAGGCTGAACTGCTTGAGGCACTCTGGCCCTTCCAGTTTGCAGAGTGATGGTGAGGGCTTAGTAGGTGAAGCCTGGAGATAGTCCTTGCTGGGAAGGCCAGGACCCCCGGGCATTTTGATTTTGGGTTTTGGAGTGGGGGAACCATTCCAGAGGGAAAAGGGGTGGTGGCACGCTCAGTCTTGGGAGCAAGAGGAGGCCTGAGGCCTGTGGCTCAGGGCCCTTTTACTCACTGCTCCCCTTGAAAAGCAGTCCCTGGGGCCTGCCCTCTGGCATTCCTAGAGTGGAATGTTTTAAATTCCCTGGGTTTGGAGCCTTTTTGCCCAGGAGGTAAGAGAAGCCTTGACCAGTCTGTAGATTGGACTCAGAAAAACATTTACGTTCTGTCTTGCAAGTCTCTTGATTTTCAAAGCTGGCAAAAGTTTAACCCATGACCTAACAGGCGCCAGGTTCTGCCTGTGCCCGAAGAGGTCTGTCGTCATTGTGGTCATTGTTTGCCATCTCGTGACTCTGGGTGACAGATGACACGCACATCCCTGGTCCTTGGTGGGGATGGACAGTGGCCTCGGTGTGTATTGTGTGTGTCCTGCGTGTGTCCAGCTTTACAGGGCGCATTTGCATCACCCTTTGTAAATAAGGGCTGCTTTGAATACCCACCTCTGGTGCACCTGTGTTGCCGGCCCTGGGATGCCCAATTTAGATGACTGATGGTAACTCGAAACTGAAACAATCAGAAGTATGTATCTCTTGAAAATAGAAGAGCAGTGGGGGATAAGACCCCTCCCCACACCCCTGCTGGGACTTTCCCTGTGGATGGCAGGGGTCCACACAGACTGCCAGGCCAGGGCCCTGCCTCAAAGCCAGTCTTTCTCCTCAGATTCTCTGTTTCATTGAGAGAATTAGCAAAATGAAATGGAAGTGGGTGGTGTGTTCACATTTCTTTGTGAGCTCTAAGCAGTGCGTTGCTTCTTCCAGCTATGAACTGTTTCTCTGGACTAGCAGTTTCTGGCCCCAAAATGAGATATGAGTATGGCAATGGTAAAAATCAGTGTAAAATTAATTTCTTTTTTTTTTTTTTTTAAATTTTTTTTTTTTTTTTTAAGGTTTTATTTATTTGACAGAGAGAAACACAGCCAGAGAGGGAACACAAGCAGGGGGAGTGAGAGAGGGAGAAGCAGGCTTCCTGCCGAGCAGGGAGCCCGATGTGGGGCTCGATCCCGGGTCTCCGAGATCATGACCTGAGCCGAAGGCAGTCGCTTAACCAACTGAGCCACCCAGGCGCCCCAAAATTAATTTCTAAAGACTGGAAACCTTGAGGGATGGGATGGGGGGGCAGAGGCAGGTTTCTTTTCTGAGTGGGCAAGGCCTAAGGGCCTTGTGTCTCTGTGTGTGTGTGTGAGAGAGAGAGAGAAGAGAGAAAGAAAGAAAGAGAGAGAGAGATATGGAGGGAGGGAGGGGCAGAGAGGGGCAGAGGGGCAAAGGGGCAAAGGAGATACCGGAGAAGGAGGACCTAGAGACCTAGAGGGAGGGAGGGGGCCCTCGGGTAGTGGCAGCTCTGGCTAGAGGGGAGGGGTTCTACTTGCAGAACTGATTGTTGCTCCGGGGGATTGTGGTGGGGGAGGGGAGGCCAGCACAAAGGCCCTTTCCTTCCCTCCCTTCACCGACCGCTCCTTTCTCCTTCCCTCTTTTGTCCCCCCTTTCCTCCCCTTCCGTCACCTGGCCCTTGAGCCGGGTCAGCACCACCTGTGCGCCCATGGATGGCTCAGGGTTGGCCGGCCAGGTTGCCTGGTGGGCAGGGTCTGGCTGCCCAGCTCCCGTTGCAGGCAGGGCCACCACAGCCACCTGTCGAGTCATGATAAAGTCCAAAGGAAGGCCTCTGGCTGAGCATCTCTCTTTAAAAGCTGGTACTGTGGGGCGCCTGGGTGGCTCAGCCCTTAAGCGGCTTCCTTCAGCTCGGGTCAGGATCCCAGGTTCCTGGGATCGAGCCCGCCTGCTTCTCCTTCTCCCACTCCCACTCCCCCTGCTTGTGTTCCCTCTCTTGCTGTCTCATATAAATAAATTTTTTTAAAAAAGCTGGTACTTTAGGAGGCGCCTGGGTGGCTCAGTTGGTTAAGTGATGGCCTTCGGCTCAGGTAATGGTCTCGGGGACCCGGGATGGAGCCCCACATCCCCACATCGGGCTCCCTGCTCGGCAGGAAGCCTGCTTCTCCCTCTTGCTCCTCCTGCTTGTGTTCCTTCTCTGGCTCTGTTTCTCTCTGTCAAATAAATAAATAAATAAATAAATAAATAAAATCTTAAAAAAATATTTTAAAAAGCTGGTACTTTATAAAAGGCGGTTTCTCTATGAACTCGGAAGTGCTTACCTTGACGGTCTTTTCTGCCTGAAGACAGGACTAATGTCGGCGGAGACTGTGGCCCACGCCCCCTCTCAGAAGGTGGTTTCCCAGGGCCTGTGTCCTGGGCCTACAACCTGCCGCTGCTTGGAGAGTCACAGGAGTGAGGGTGGCTGGGGTGGCCCGGAGCGGCCGCAGCCAAGTCTCAGAATGGGAGTCCCAGGTTGATGAGCTAGAGATGGCCTTGTGTGGACATGGGTGCAGAATTCAGTTTTTTGCTCCCCAGCGCACGTCCTAAGCAATAATATCCCCCCCCCCATCTTGGCTGGATGGTCAAGCAGGGATAAAGAGTACCTAGTGGTTTTGTCACCTACCTCTTAGCCACCTCCCTGCTTGAGCCTCAGTTTCCCCATTGGTAAAATGGTGATGACATTTTTCAGTCAGGCTGTCCTGAGACTCCAGTGAGATGCGCTGTGGTGATTTTTGCCATAATGCTGAGCTCATTGAGCCCTCCAGGCTCTGATCAGAGGGGCCTGCCCAACATCTGGGGCAGAACCAGGCCCTAGACTCCTCTTCGGACAAGTGGACAACTGCAGGGCAGAGAACTAGTGGGCAGCATGGGGAGCTGAGCTGAGGGGTGGTCCTTGTCAGCTGCCTTCAGCCTGCCCCCTGCTTCCCTCCTCTGCCCTTCCCTGCCTTCTTTTTTGTCTTATTTGCCTTGTCACAAGACAAAGTTATCTGTTATGAGGTAAGACTCCTAGGGGTTCCCCAGGGGCGTGGGGTGCCATGCTGCCATTTACATCTTGGGGGGGGGCATGCCCTAAAGCTTAGGTTGTTATCCTTTTAGCAAAGTGATGATGGAAAGCATTTCAAAGGAAATTCCTGCCCTGGTGGCTCCCCAGTTCCCCTGATAACCCAGGTTGGGAGCGGGGTGGGTACTGTGGACCTCAGTTACAGCTCCCCCTCTGTTCTCTGGGGCCAGGGCTGGGTGCAGGTATGGGTTTGTTTCAGGGAGGGAGGCAGGGGGCTGGGGAAAGCTTGTGCCCATGATCAGCTTCACTGACTGCTCCGTTCTCTGACCCACATCCTCTTCATCTATGGGGGGGGAGAATATAAGTCTCCACCACAGGGTAGTGGGGGGTGATTTGTGAACCAGTTTCTCTCTGGACAATGTTGGTATTTGGTATTGATAATCCTGGAAAGGCTTGAGCAGGTCAGGAACTTGAGCTGGGAAGGGCAGGGTGGTGGAGGGGATGACTCTCCTTTTGTGGCCAGCTGAAGGGATTCATATCAAAGGGCATAGGGCTGAGACTGCCCTCCCCAGGGTGTGTGCTCAGAGGAACCGGTGCCCGCCTTGTGGGTAGCCCTAGGAGCCAGGACTCTAGCCACCCAGCCACTCTGGCCACCCCCAGACACCCTGTGTCTCTGTCTTGTGAACTTCCTGGGTGCCAGCTCCAAATGTCAAGAATAGCTCGTCTTTCCTGTCCGAGCAGGTTTCTACTCTGGTAGGGATGATGAGATGACAATAGTGGTGGTTCTGGCTTCAGTGGTCCCAGGTCACACGCAGCCTGGAACAGGCTCAGCCCATGGCACTCAGCTCAGAGGCCTCGGTGTGCAGCCCCAGGGGGAGGGAGTTGGAAGGGGGTTGAAGGGGTACCTCTGCTGAGCTAGGGTGCTGGGAGGCATTCCTGGATTTTTTAATTGTTTATAAAAATTTTTATTTATTTGGTAGAGCACAAGTAGGCAGAGGAGCAGGCAGAGGGAGGGGGAGAAGCAGGTTCTCCGCTGAGCAGGGAGCCCAATGTGGGGCTGCATCCCAGGACCCTGGGATCATGACCTGGGCTGGAGGCAGCTGCGCAAGTGACTGAGGGGCCCCCGCCCCGCCCCGCATTCTTATTTTTTTAAAAACAGTTGCTAACCCATCTGAATCCAATCAGCATCCCCCCCCCCCCCCCCAGGCCCAGTTGGCCTGATTCTGGTAACTTTCTCAGCTCTACAACTAGAGTCAGGGAGGGCGGTGCCTGTTTTTATAGAAGAGGAAACTGAGGCCCAGGCAGGGAAGAGGTCGCCTTGATTGATGGAGCGAGACCCCAGAGGCTCTTGAAAATTTCCCTCCAGCCCTCAGCAGTGGGCTGCTAGGTCTCACCTTGCTCCCAAGGCCGTTGCCATTAGCAACCAGCTTCCCCTGTTGGTTCTGGGGGCCCTCGAGGGGAAGGGGGAAGAAGGTGGAAGCCTGGCTGTCAGTCACTCAGGTGGCATTTGAGTGTCTGTGCCATTGGGTTAGTGCAGGTGACACCGTGGGGAGGGCCTGGGCACATCAGAGCTATCCAATGTGGGGCCTGTTGTTTTGCTATTAATTGTTCCCAGTAATGTGGAAATTATACACAGGGACACCTCACTTTGTGCAAAAAGATGCTGCATCGCTGTTACACCATACACGTGAAGGATAGAAGAGGGAGAAAAGCAAAGACAACGTAGAGGACGACTAGGTAGTAAGGTCTCCAGGAGTCAGGTGGATTTTGCCCTTGTCCTGGCCCAGCGGCTCTCCAGCTATGTGCCTTTAGCTTAGTTACCTGGCCCCTCTGAGCCTCAGTTTACCCGTCCATAAAACGGGTTAAGGTGCAGGGGTATGTCAGCAGCACAGGTGTGCGGTGCTCGTTACCTTCCGTAACACTCCTGGCTGCTCAGTGAAGGATGGCTGCTGTAAGAAACCCAGGAAGGGTGGCTGGCCTGTCGTTACACCTGTTGAGTGTCATCTAGGTCCTGCCGAAAGCCTGCTGTCTGGGATATACAAAACTGGGTGAGGATCAAGCCGATGATCCAGAAGGGCTGGCAGACTGGTTTGATCGTCCAGTGGGTAGGTTCTGGTCCATGCTGGGAGGGGGACTCGGGCAGAATCTGAGGGGATCCCTGAGAGGGGTGTGTCTGGCTGTCTCAGGGTTTGGGAGGGCTTTCTGGAGAGGGCGTTGCAGCTGGGCTTCAGAGAAGACAGGGGAAGAGAAAGTGGAAGGGAAGCAGGCAGGCGCAGGTCTTTGTCTTGGAGGACTGTGGGCAGTGAGCCCTGGCCGAGGCTGATGGGTGGGGTCCCTGTGCAAAGTGACTTAATTCCCAGCACCAACCCTGTGAAGCCGGCGTTATCCCATTCTGCTGTTAAAAAACTGGGCCACAGAGAGGTTAAGGGACCTTTCCAGGCTCTCGCAGCCTGGAAATCCCAGCATCCAAACCCCCAGAGCCAGGCTCCAGAGACCCGCCCCCCACGGCCTGACAGGATCCAGATCCAGTTGCTAAGAGATAGACACTCATAAACTAGGGGTACGACCCACTAGTGGGGCATGTTGAGGAGTCCTCTCTGCCTCTCTTTCTTTATCCCCAAAGTGAGAATAATGCACATCCATGAAATGAGGTGAGGATTTTGGATGGAATTTGCTTGTGGGGCATGTGTGGAGAGAGCTTTATGGGCAGGGAACTGTCACCCCCAACAACTAAAAGAGGGTTGGTTGCAAGGTAGAAAATATTCCACCATAAGGCAGGCTCCCCTCCCCCACTGCCCTTGTCTGAGAGGCCAGGAGCCTGTGGGACTTGGGCAGGATTAGATAAAGTTCGGGCACCGTGCCCAGCACAGGGCTGGCACACGCACAGCCCCGGTAAACAGTAGTCATTTTCATTATTGTGTCTTATCTCTCGATATTAGTAATTATTATTGATGGTCTGCTCATCAGTCCTGTGGGGGTGATTTTAGCTTCACTTTATAGAAAAGGAAACAGCTTGGAGGGTGAGTAACGCATCCAGAGAGTCATAGCAGTTGGCACGACACACGGAGATTCTGAGCTGGGTGTGTCTCGCCCCTGCCCTTGCCCTCCTGTGTTACGTCACGGGAAGGTTCCAGCACGCCCCTCCTGTGTGTCATAAGGCGAGGCTTCACGTTTGACCAAGGCTTTCTCAGAGACAGCCTTCCAAACATGCCAGTTGTGTAAGGTGAAGCGTGCTTGTGGACATGTGGGCTGTTGGTCTGTGCCAGGCTCTGGTCTGGCCTATGTGCTCTGACTTAACCACCAGAACCCTGGGAGACAGGCCTTACGCCATTTTGTGGTTGAAACCTGGGCCATGGAGAAGGTAGAAGGCTTTTCCAGGCTCACACAGCATGGAAGACAGAGCATTCAAACCCCTCAGAACCAGGCTCCAGAGACCCCCTCCCGCTTGGATGCTTGAGCTCCTGATGGTGACTCTCCTCCACCAGCAATGCAGTCAGCCCGGGTGAGTGCATGTGACCCTGCCCTCGGCCAGATCTAGACCCTGAAGACCTCAGTCTTAGAAGAACATGCAGCTCCTATGCTGAAAGTCCGGTATGGTGACCCAGTACAGTTCTAAAAATAACGTAGAGAGAAGCCTCCGCAGCTTTGGGGTTGCCTGGAAACCTTTCGCCATGGCCCTTTGCAAGACCTCAGGGCACCCTTTAGGTTGTCTTCTGGCAGTGAGCGATACCATTGCTTTCCTCCCACCTCACCGCTGCTGGGGAGAGCTGGTGGCCCTGTCGATTTGCACACTGGGTCCTGTGGTTTTGAGCATTTGGGTCTTCAGGCTGTGTGCACGCCCCCACAGCACTGTGCCAAGCAGCAACGGGAGGAGTCCAGGAAGACACAGCAATCCCAGCGTCCCCGGGCCCCGCGTGACAGGAGCAGAGAGCCATTCCCAAGTTTAGAATTGAGCCTTGCCTTATCGGAGCTGTCACCCTCACAGCTCCCGCGTTCCTGCTAATTCTTTGTTGATTTAGAAGCCTCTTCAGGATCGTGTAGGGCCTCAGGGCCACTCTTGTAGAGAGGAAGTGTAATCCCTCAAATATCATAATCCCCCACACTGGATCCTTTGGAGCACAGTCTTCTGTACACGAACTTGTTGGCACCTCCAGCAGTCCTGGGGGAGTGACGGACAAGGCTTATTATCCTGTTGTGTTGATGAAAAGGCGGTAGGTGGCTTTTGTGACTTGCCCAAGTCACATGTCCAGTGTACGATGAAGCTAAGAGTAAAATCCAGTTGGAGGGCTGGTCATGGTGTACAGGACAGACAGCAAATGCTTGGCAAGCACGCCGATGCTCCTCCCTTGCTCGCGTCAGACGTGCAGGTTGATCGCGGTGACTCTCTTCCTTGTGCTGCCTGGGTTCACAGTTCTTTTCAATAGCACGTTCAGCCAGCCATGGTCAGTTGAATAACATCGGCATGCCAGAGGAGGTCCTTGTCATCGGTGTCACACACCAGCTGGAAGTTGGCCAGTGATGTCGTGTGCGTTTCCTGGTTGTTTGGATTTCTAGATAAGTGAAAGTCAGATGTGTACTGTAACTGGATTCCGCTAGGAAGCCCTGGACCTCTCTGCCAGAGCCAGCTACCAGCTTCCCGAAGGCCCAGGAGAGTCTCTATAAGAGGCGTAGTTGTTGACTGAAGAAGGGCTGCCTGAATATCGGAGTGCCCAGAAGGGGATGGAAGGTGGGTCATGCTAATTGTCGAAGCATGATCGAACCCTCCTGGTTGGAAGAAGAATAGAGGAGGTCGTACAGCGCCTTTCTCTTCCAGACCCCCTGAGTTCCATCCCACACAAAGACCCTCATAGGATGATGGAGGGGTCGTGAGTGGTGGAGGGGTGATAACCTCAACGGGTGTGTGTGCCCAGGAGGCCATGGTGGGGGACATCCTTGGGGATCCTTTCTTGGCCAGAAGGCCAGGGACACGTTCACAGACTGGTTGGTGAGTCTGAATATCCAGGCCTGTGCTGGGCATCTTCCTGTACCAGGTTTGAGGTAGAGGTTGAATTTGAAGTTCTCATTCAAGTTGAACTTTGGATTCTGCATCTGACCTTGGCTAGCCAGACCACGAGCACTTTTTCACCTCAGCCTTTCCTCCGTGCTGAGCCACAGAAACCATCCGCCACGGTCACCTAACTAGTGGCTGTCTTGTTTTGATCGCGTAACTCTTCAAACATCAGCCGATTTCTTACTGTCAGCCTCCATGTGGATATTCTTGACCTTGGTTTCCAAGGTGCCTTTTAATCCGTCCACTTAGTTGTGCAGACCTTCTCATCTCCTCCAGCAGTGTCACCCCACTCCCCGCCTTCCTGCCCACAGGAAGGCTCCCTGGTTCCATCCCTGACCCTAAACCCATTGAGCCTCTTTTGGAGCAAGTTAAGCTCAAACCCTCACCTTCTCCGCCCGGCCTCTCCGATTGAGAGGACTCTTTCCCACATGAAGTACACATTTAAAGAGAGTCAACTGGAACGGTTAGAAGGGGCCATACAGGCCTAGGCTTCAGTGGTTTTTCAACTTACTTTTTTTTTCCTTTATAACAGGAGAGCCTTTTCTTTAAATGAAGTCTTATGTGGAAGACCAAATGATAAAACAGAAAACGGAACTGTCCACTAGTGTAAGGGAAGTGGGGGGCCAAGAGTCCTGCCCCCTGAACTTCCCACCTTTATGCTTCCCCTCATGGCCCCCATGGCCCTCTGATTTAGTCCAGCTCCCAGGTGGAGGGGTGATGCCCCTGTGAGGGAGAGGCATGGGGTCTCTTCCACATCTGGGGCACTTCCTAGTCTGTCAGCATTCCCCAGCTCTTCAGTGAGATGTTCAGACAGGTTTTAGGGAAGGGTCTGCAGCCAGATGCTTGTGAGAAATGCCGGGGTAAGCAGTTTCTTTACCGTAGGGCTTCTCAAGTTTTTAGCGCATTGGGTTGCATTGCAGATCTCAGAAGTGGGGTATGGGAAGGAACTGGGGTTGTGGCTAGACAGTAAAAAATACAGTGATTCTCAAACTTGTTGGATCACAGGACCTCATCTGGTTGGGAAATCCTAAAATGGTTTCAGAAATACTAAAAGGGGGGGGCATCTATGTAGCTCAGTTGGTTAGGCATCCGACTTTTGATTTTGGCTCAGGTCGTGATCTCAGGGTTGTGAGGTTGAGCCCCAAGTTGGCCTCTATGCTGGGCATGGAGCCTGCTTAAGATGCTCTCTCCCTTTCCCTCTGTCCCTCCTCCCCCTTAAAAGAAAAGAGGGAGAGAGGGAGGGAGGGAGGGACAAGGGAGGGAGAGAGAAAGAAGGAAGACTACAGGTGGGAAGTGACTGGGTTGTGAGTTGGTGATCGATCCCCCCCCCCCCAAACTGCATGTCCAGCTGTGAGTCCAAGACCAAGGCCCTTTTCCTGGACTATGGCATAGCATCTCCATCTCTCACAGCTGTCTGTTCTTCATGAAGTGTCTGATTGGGTGCCCCATAAGCCTCTGCCCTTCCATGTCATTAGATGCTTTCCATCTTTCTCAGTGATCCCCCAAACCTTCTGTTTCTCGGGTGTGGCATAATTTACCAGTCCCTCAGTAAGGAACTGTTAAAATTGTTTCTGTTTTCTCGTACTGTAAACCACACTGCGATGAGCATCCTCATGGCTAAAGGACTGTGCCCATCAGTGGGATGGTTCGCAGATGTGGAACGGGTGGTCACATGGCATCCATGGCACACTTTAAACTACCAGCGCATCAGCTACCACGTGGCTTCACAGACGTCTGAGTTTCACTTGCCTGCATGGTTCCTGGCAAAGGTACTAACCGGCAGTGTCCGACGATGCCGGCTGCATGGGCAGCCTTGACCTCGGTGACCAGCACCTGGGAAGTCCACAAAGGGCCTCATGTTGTGGGCTGCCCTGCCCTGTCGGGCCAGTCTGGCCCTGGAGGGCTGGGACCCCACCTCTTGGTCTTTCTCCTCTCACCTTGCTTGCTGAAGCTCTGTTCCATCGGCGGGGACTTCATTCATATTAATTGATTTAGATTTAGATGTTTTTCCTCATGTAAGAGCTCGGTAGCAGAGACCCATTTATCTGAATGCTTTTTATGTCCTTGAGACCTTGTGCAAGAGGCACAGATTGGATGACAGAGACAGTGGGGCCTTGTTTGCAAGGTTTCTGTCGCCGCTTTTATAGCCTGGATCTTGCCCGGCTCCTGGAGGGTGGCCAGCCTTCTCAGAAGGGGAGTCTCAGGGGTGGGGGTTTATGGGCAGCGGTGGTTGGTGGCATTCTGTTTTCGCCCACATAGATCGTTTTGGAGAAGGATCGAGTCATGGATATGGACTAGAATGAACCCTTCAAAGCCACGGGTGAGGCAGCCATACTCCAGCCTCCCGTGTGCAGACCACATCAGAACCACACACACCGTGTCACGGGAGCCTCATGAAAACCCAGAGTGGGAGGTCACGTTCCCTTCCTGCTCAAGGGATTCCAGGCTCTGAGAGACATAGTACCTTGAACATTGTCACACGGCACTGGGAATGGCAGCGTGGTGTGTGTGACTCCACAGCTGGACCGCACCAAGCATTTGTCTAGGAATCTCAAACATTTTATTAGAACGAAGTTTGAGTGGTTACAAGGTCTTGGAGATGAGTGTAACAGGATTCTTAATTTCTAATCATGTGATTAGTACCCAGGTACTTCTGGTGTTAAATATTGCTAAAACACAGAGGTGTATGAAATATAATATGTGAAGAGCATCTCCTCGCCCCTTGCTATCCCTTTTTCTGTGCATTTACGTGTGTTAATGTCTGCTCTGGTTCAGCCCTGAAAGGCATTGCAGTTCTGACAGAGGTCTTATCGTGTGCCTGCTCTGTGTCTTTTATTTCGGCAAACCCAAATTAAACAGCAGTGTGCTAACTCTGTAACTTGGGGTACGTCATGCATCCGAGAGGGAGTAAGGGTCGGATGCCTCATCTGTATACTTGGGGTAGTAGTCCGCAGTGTCATGGGGGTTTTGAGAGAATTATGAGATAACAGTATCATGGCCCAGTGTGTATGGCACAAATGAAGGTACTAGAAAGTTTCTTTCTTTCTAGTGCCCCCACTGTTGCAGGGTATGGGGGACAGGTGTAGTTAGTACTCCGCCTGACTCAGAGTCCCGTGGACAGCAATGCTAGAAATAGCCATAAATACAGAATAAGCTATAAGTCAGCTCTGAATGCCGCCAGAGAGGCGATAGCAGCAGGTGGAGCTCCTGGCTCCCGTGGGGAGCAGTTAAACCATGGAGGGAATTAGGGAAGACTTTCTGGAAGAAGTGCCCTCGAAGAAGGAGAGTTGGGGGCCTTAATAGTAGGAACTTATCAGTCGGTATTCACATCATTCCATGTAAACTGACACGCTGGGAGCTCTGGGCCAGAAGCATGGTGATACAGGGGAGGGCTCTGACAGACCCACGCGAAGCTGCCTGCCCGAGGTCACCAAGCTGGTAAGTGTCTGAGCTAGGACTGGAGCTCAGGCATTCGGGATTCCGTGCTCTTAGCGGCTGTGTGGCGCAGCCTGCAGGATTTCAAGGAGAGTCTAGCTGGAGGAGTGGAGCGGCCAAGCGAGCAGGGCTTGGGGGCTTGCGGCGTTTGGGGGTAGGAGGCAGCTGTTGGCAGAGCTGGGAATGGCAGGGTGTGTGGGCGGGGGGAGTGGCGGTTTGTGACGTGGCTGGATAGGGTGATGGTAAGCAGATAAGGGAGCACCTAGAGCCACTAGTATCCGTGGTCATTGGGCCTCCTCCTGCCCCTGTTCCATCACTTGAGTGGGGGAAGCATCTGGCCGTGTGTGAGTGATGACTCCCCACCTGCCTGCTCGGCTGGTAGGCCTTCCCCATAGCTTCTCAAAAAATAGAGTCTTACTGATATTTTGGTCGTGCTTTTTTGAAATTCTTTGAAGAAAATTGACTTCCAGATTTGTTTTCTATTAGCCATCTCCCTCCCTCCCTCCCTCTCTCTCTCTCTCTCTCTCTCTCTCTCTCACACACACACACACACACACACACACACACACACACGAGTATGCATACCTTCCCTGAAGGAGCCATGTTGGTGACACGATGGAGCATGTCCTGGCCCCTCGTACTTGTGGCTGCCAGGGCCCTTTCGACATTGTGTCTGATGCCTTTGCACTTTGATTGCTTCACCGTGCGGCACAATGGAGCCTCTGTCAGCACGCCAGCTAATTAATTTTCACTTGGTAATATTGCTTCATCCCCATGCGCTGTGCACGTTGTCCAGTGTTTTCCCTGGTGCTGGTTTCAGGAAAGCTCTGGAAAGGGCGGATGTGGATTCTGACCCTCCCTCCTGTCCCATCTGTGAGGGTGTGGGTCTTTTCCATCTCTCTCCCTCTCAGCCTGGTGGTTCACAGCTGTTTTGGGGAGAGTGCTGGGCACTCCTTTTGGTAGAGGTCTTAATTACTAGAGTGTAAAAATGAGCACAGATGGGTGCCTGGGTGGCTCAGAGGGTTAAAGCCTCTGCCTTTGGCTCAGGTCTCAGGGTCGCCCGATGCGGGCCTGGATCCCAGGACCCTGAGATCATGACCTGAGCTGAAGGCAGAGGCTTTAACCCACCTAGCCACCCAGGTGCCCATTCTTTCTTTCTTTTTTAAAGATTTATTTGTGGGCGCCCGGGTGGCTCAGTGGGTTAAAGCCTCTGCCTTCGGCTCAGGTCATGATCTCAGGGTCCTGGGATCAAGGTCCGCGGCGGGCTCTCTGCTCAGCAGGGAGCTTGCTTCCTCCTCTCTCTCTGCCTGCCTCTCTGCCTACTTGTGATCTCTCTCTGTCTGTCATTAAATAATAAATTAAAAAATGCAAATCTTTTTAAAAAAATAAAGATTTATTTGTTTGTTAAGGGGAGAGAGAAAACATATGGTGGGGGGAGGGGCAGAGAGAGAGAGAGAGAGAGACACGGAGAATCCCAAGCAGACACCACGCTGAGCTCCGGATTCCCAGCGAGTAGGGCAAATGGGACTGGCACTCGTGACTGCAAGTTCCTGACCTGAGCTGAAACCAAGAATCGATGCTCAGCCACCTCTTGAACCATCCAGGCATGCCTGTCACTGGTGTTTTATTGTGAGAAGCCTCACCCATTGCTTTGTGTTCAAAGAAGTGCTGGGTTAAAAACCCAGAGGCACCCCTCCATTTTTCTAGCAGTCTGACTCTGGCGGGTCACCTCCTCCTCTTCATGCCTCGGTTTCTCCATGTCTAAAGTGGAGGTGCCGAGTTCGCTGTCCTCATTCTGAAACCTGGCTGTTCTTATACCCTTTTTGTTGGACTCTGGAGTAGGTTTCAGCAAGCTTTTTCTTTTTCTTTTTCTTTTTTTTTTTTTTAATTTAAAAAAAAGATTTTATTTATTTGAGAGAGAGAGAGAGAGAGATCACAGGTAGGCAGAGAGGCAGGCAGAGAGAGGGGGAGGCAGACTCCCTGCTTGAGCAGAGAGCCCGCTGTGGGGCTCCATTCCAGTACCCTGAGATCATGACCTGAGCTGAGGGCAGAGGCTTAATTTTCTTAGCCACCCAGGTGCTCCATCAGCAAGCTTTTTCTGCGAAGGGCCAGGTAATAAGTATTTTAGGCTTTGTGGGTTGTATGCTCTTGGTTGCAACCACTTAGCTCTGCATCACAGCATAAAAGCAGCCGTATGGAATACAGAATTGAAGGGGTGTTTCTCTGTTCCAGGAAAACTTTGTTAATAAATAGAGGTGGTGAGGGGCGCCTGGGTGGCTCAGTTGGTTGAGCGACTGCCTTCGGCTCAGGTCATGATCCCGGAGACCCGGGATCGAGCCCCACATTGGGCTGCCTGCTCGGCGGGAAGCCTGCTTCTCCCTCTCTCACTCCCCCTGCTTGTGTTCCCTCTCTGGCTGTGTTTCTCTCTGCCAAATAAATAAAATATTAAAAAAAAAAAATAGAGGTGGTGAGCTGCCTTTGGCTCACAGACCTTAGTTTGCCAATTGTAGCTCTAGAGTGTTCTCTTTGGATTTTGTGACATGTTCTCGTGCACAAGACTAGACTGCAGGAACGAATTTTTTACTTAGGGACCAGCACCTGAGCCCTCCTGAGGCCTGGCCTTGCCAGGAGCCTGGTCTGTCCCCTATGTTTCCCTTCTGGTAACTGGGGAGGTGGCCTGTCTGGACTTCTCTAGAGAGCAGGACTGCCTACCTCTGTGCAGATTGCCCAGTTCTGTGGAATTGTAAGATATGATAAATTTGAGTCTGATTAAGGAAGCTCTCAACTACAAAACAGCCTACCTTTCCCTATGTCCTTTACCTGTATATTTTTTCTGTGATACACCTTTACAGTGAGAGAGAGAAAAAAAATCAAGCCCTGCTTGCTTTTGTCACTGTATGGCTTTGTCGGTATTTTATTTTGACATTAAAAAAAAAAAAAAAGGATGGTGCACAGGATAGTTTCAGGGACATCAGTATGTGCTCCCCACTTGTATATAATGTCTTGCTTCTTTACAAGGCTACTTTGAGGGCCGGAGGAGACTGTGGTTAGTGAGGGGAAAGGAGTATAAATAAAGGTTAACCCCTCTTCTTTGTAACTGTCAGTGGGGTGTCAGATGGTTGATTTGGTAGCAAGATTGTTTCTCATTTCTTTGAATTGTGGTAAATAATACTTTTTTTCAGGTGAGGAAATGCTCATTATTCACATTATTGCCAAAAGGTGTGTGTGTGTGTGCGCGTGCGTCTCCCCTCCTCTGGCCCTTCCCTTTTGAGCCGAGGAGAAGGGAACACCTGTTCCCATTTCCCAGATTGGCAAAACAAGGCAGTGTGCCGTGAAGAGCTTTGCCCTTCTGGTTGAAAATCTCACATGGCTGCGACAGGCAAATGTCTTTATCATTTTCCTGTGGAAACTGAGATGTGACTCAGCAAACAGTCTCTGGGCGTTCAGGGGTGCCACACTAGAGTGGGTTTCCTAAAGGCCTGCTGCCTCCTTTCCCAGGAATGCCCTCCAGAGAGTGGAACATCCTGATGGCAGAGGCTGGGAGGGTTCTGCACACCCCCCACCCGGCGCACTCCCCGTGTGAATGTGCTGCTATGCTGCTCGGGCCGAGAGAAATGCCCCTCTGAGACCTGTCACTCTAGCCCACCACCCCCATCCTATCAGACCAATACTCCCAGGACAAGCACACAGCTCTTGGAAATGCCAGTCTCTGCTATTATCTGGGGGGAGAGAAAGAGGGGGAAAAAATTCACCACTAAAAGCAGAACTAACCCCCAGGGCAGCCTAGCATGTGGCTGAGATACTCTGGCAAATGTTTGGACAGCTTAAGAAGATAAACTAGGACTTAAATAAATAAAACCAGCTACCTGGTCTATGAAAATAGTTAGGTTTGGGGGCCTGCTATTTCCTGAAGCTTTCAAGGCCAGGAGCATAGGGGGTGGGAAATGTATCATTGGGCGTTCCTTCCTGGTAGAATAGCTTCCTTCTCCGGATCACAGGAGCCTGGGCCTGTGTAAGGCCCTCCTGGGGGGGGAGCCAGGGGTGGTGGTGGTGGAGGTTTCAACCCGGTGGAGTCCTCACTCATCCAGAGGAGGACCCTGGGCCGGGTGCCCCTCCCCCACTCAGTTGCTAAGTCAGTCTGTCCACGGAGTGAGCCCCCGTGGCCCCCATTGTTTGCCACACCTATTTTTGGGGATGAGAGGACTGTTGGTGGAGTCTGCTCTGTGGATAGCACCACTCAGTGGGCACGAGGAAGTTTTGTTTGTTTTTTTAAAGTAATCTCTGCACCCACTGTGCGTGCGGCTTGATCTCACAACCCCGAGATCAAGCGTTGCACGCTCTGCTGCTGACTGAACCAGCCATGCGCCCCGAGGAAGTTTGGTCTTCACTGAGCGCTTGCGGGTGTTGGGGATGGCCCAGGGAGGGCTGGTATCGGCAGCGACCACCCAGCAGGCTCTTGGGGGAGCTTCTGATCCAGAGTGAGGACATGAATGACCTGGGAGAAAAGGGAGGAATTTTTCCCTGGCGAGGATATTTGTGTGGAAAGTGTTGATTTGTGGTCTCCCCTGCTTGTCCTAACCATGCAGGCGAATACCTGGGTAAAGATAATCAAGTAAGATGCCAGACTAGGAGTGAAGAGATGTAAATTCTAAATTTTGCCTTAAGCCGCCCAAGAAACCTTTGTCAGGCCTCACACCTCTTTCCCGAGCTGTTTTAATTATGTCCCCCAGTCTCTTTCCAGGAGAACTTCTGATTGCACTTAGTGAGGAAGGGAGAGGTGAAGGGGGGTGGTGGCTGACAATGCCTGCCGGCCAGGGAGAAGCAAAATGAAGCCTTTTACCTTTTAATGGTAACATGCATTGCCCGGCCATATCGCAGTGGTGTGGGGGGCTTCAGTGTGTCCGGTGTGTCCGGTAAGATCACATGTCTTGATCTGGGCTGTCACTTCTGCAGCTCCTAGATGCTGGGTTGAAATATACCACTGGTTATGGCCTTGCTTGGCTTGCTGGCGGCTGCACGGTGGGAGGAGGGCCTGCTGCTCCTTGCTCCTTGCCTCCTCGCCTGGGGCCCAGCGCTCTTGGGGGCAGTGTCTCTGCTCTGTCCTCCCTAGCCGTCAGCGGGAGGTAAATTGCAGCTTCAGAGGGGTTCTTGTTTTCTTTTCTTTTCTTTTCTTTTCTTTTCTTTTCTTTTCTTTTCTTTTCTTTTATTTTATTTTATTTTTATTGACATATAATGTATTATAGGGCTCTTGTCTTCTTATTAGGGGTGGTCAGTTTTCCAGCTATTTTCCCTTCTCTAAACCTCAGTCTTGTGAAAGAGAGCAGAAAGCTCGAGATGAGCTACGTAAGAGAAACACTGATTCACCTTTGTAGTTAGGATGGGCCAAGTTATTGTGAATCTTCGAATAGTGTTATTTTGTGAATTGGTCTTGGTTCTACTTTGTCCCAAATTGGCATCCTCCCTTTGAGGGCAGAAGTAGTTGTAAAGCATAGAGCTGGAGGTGACATGGGTCCCTCTGTGAGGGTCGGGGGCACTCACTCTGTACCAACTCTAACCCCGGGCATAAGGGGCTTTGCCTTAGCCTGTAACCCAGGCTGCGGCCTGAAGAGGTAGCTAGGCGTGGCCTCCCATTATACAAATGAGGAAGTTGAGGCTCTAGGAGGTTCCCTGACATCCCTTAAGTCCTGGGCCTTGAGCTGAGCTGGGATTTTAAATGTTTAGGCTCTGAAGCCTGTGTTCTTTCTATGGCACCACACTGCCTGCTACCTTCCTCCATCGTGGGAGCTCCTGGGGAGGACCCGGCAGGCTTCTGATCAAAGCCATTTGTAGGCCAGCTCCCCTGGATCACAGACTTTGGAACACATTGGAACTGGCTCGGGACCCCCTGAGCCCTTTGGCATTATCATTTTATAGTTGAGAAGAGATGGCACGAAAAGAGAAGTAACTTGCCAAGATGGTACAGTGAATGCATTTGCTGATGCTTTTTAGATGTTTGTTGAGTGCATACCACGGACCAGCTTTCTGCCACATGATTGAGGATAAAGCAGCGAATGAAACAGACAAAAATTCCGACCCTTGTGGAGCTCAAATGAAGGGTTCTGTATTCCCATGCCATAACGTCTCACCCTAAGGTTCTGGACAGCTCTTTTATCCCACCATAGATTCAGAGAGTGCAAAGATAATTTTCACGTAAGGTTTTGAGCCCGGACACGAGGGGAGAGATGAATGAGCGGGTGGAAAGAAGTTACGTAATTGACTCCAAAACTAAAGGAGAAGATGCTTGATTTGCTGATTTGTTTTCTTTTTCTTTTTTTTTTTTTTAAAGCCTTTATTCATTTATTTGACAGAGAGGCCACAAGTAGACAGAGAGGCAGGCAGAGAGAGAGGAGGAAGCAGGCTCCCTGCAGAGCAGAGTGGCCCGATGCGGGCCTCGATCCCACGACCCTGAGATCATGACCTGAGCCGAAGGCAAAGGGAGGCTTTAACCCACTGAGCCACCCAGGCGGCCCTGATTTGTTTTCAATACCCATTCTTTCTACAAGTATTTCTTTTTTTTTTCTTTCTTTCTTTTTTTTTTTAAATTTTATTTATTTTTTTTTATTGTTACTAAAAATTTTTTTTCCAGTGTTTCAAGATTCATTCCCCATTCCCCACACCCAGTGCTCCCCGCTTTAGGTGTCCCCAGTACCCACCACCAGGCTCTCCCATCCCTCCACCCCCCTCCCTCCAAGTCCCTCAGTTTGTTTCTATGTTCAAAGTCTCTGTTGTTTCGTTTCCCTCCCTAGATTACCCTAGTTCCCATTTGCTTTCCT
>PITA01024885.1:0-25424 GCA_004023965.1 Spilogale gracilis
AAATCTATCTGAAGACTTCAGAAGTGCTTCTAATACAATTAAAATTCTTCTTTAATTGAAATATAGAAAGGTGGAGTTGATTGTGACCTTATAGACCTAATAGTAGCCCCTGGTTTGAAACCTAGTGAAGGGGCTAGTAACCTGTTGAAAGTCACATGACTAATGGACCCTCTTTGCCTTAGGGACTATGGTGTAAGCTAGTTAGATGCTCTCTAGGTAGAGTGGAAAGTTGCTTGATAAAAGGGCCCATCAGTATTGCAAACTGGAGATACTGTTTCCACATTATGTTTGGTGTTTCCTTAATTAGTTATTTTAGGATTCTCAAAACACTGGATGATGACAAACTTTATATTGTTTTTAAGAAATCTATATTGTAGGGGGGCCTGGGTGGCTCAGTTAGTTAAGCGACTGCCTTTGGCTCAGGTCATGATCCCAGAGAGCCGGGATCGAGCCCCGCATCGGGCTCCCTGCTCCGTGGGAAGCCTGCTTCTCCCTCTCTCACTCCCCTTGCTTGTGTTCCCTCTCTCGCTGTTTCTTTCTGTCAAATAAATAAATAAAATCTTTTTTTAAAAAAAGAAATCTATATTGTAGTATGTCTAAATGTGCTTGAGAATTTATGTACTTTTTATGTTCTTTTAGATTTTTATTTTGAAGTTCCAAACTGTGGGGTTTTTTCCCCCAGAAAAACAAAAAAATTCAAACAGTTATCTGGGAATTCTCAATGATTTAAGTAGCAACTAGTGGGAAATAGTATTTATATATTAGTCAAGTTGGTAAATAAGTTCAAGAATAAAGGATCCCCCGCAACAAAAGTAGACAAAGGACCTTCTGAATGGAGAACAAAGTAGATTTTCACATAGATCAGAAGTATCATGCTATTAATTATTTGCTTTTTTAAAAATTGAGGATATTATAGCTATAGTAAATTATAATACTAATCTAAGGTGTTCATGTGGATGAGTCTTTGTACATATATAGCGTGTGTATCTCCATGTAACCCCTACTGAGATTGATAACTCCAGCTTCTGCCAAGATGCCATTCCCAGTCTATACTTTATCCTTGCTAAGGAAACTACTGTCTAACTGCCAGCATCATTGGAGCATTACACTTCTTATCTAAAATAAATTTAAGTTCTAAAGTAGGAAATTGGGGCATCGGGGTGGCTCAGTTGTTAAGCATCTGCTTTCAGCTCAGGTCATGATCCCGGAGTCCCAGAATCAAGCCCCGAATTTGGCTTCCTGCTCAGTGGGATACCAGCTTCTCCCTCTCTCACTCCCCCTGCTTGAGTTCCCTCTCTAGCTGTGTTTCTCTCTGTCAGATAAATAAATGAAATATTTTTTTTAAAAAGTAGGAAATTACCATAATTTATTTGCCATTCATAATTTAGCATGTTTAGTGACTATAATGAACTTTACACAGGTAGTGGACATTACGGGTGAAAATGACAGAAATGATTTCTTGTTATTGTAAATGATGCTGTGATCATTCTTACTGTATTTTTTTTAGATTTTATTTTTATAAGTAATCTCTACATCCCATGTGGGATGCAAACTCACAACCCTGAGATCAAGAGCCATATACTCCACCAGCTGAACCAGCCAGAACCCTCATTCTTACTGTATTTTGAAAGTCTTTTTTTCTTTTTAAATTTCATTCTAATTGTGTATCTCTGTGAAAGATACTGCATATATCAATTTATCTTATCTTTTATAGCTTTACATATGATTTGAACTTTTAAAAACTTCTTTTTTGGAAGTGTAATGAATAGAAAGAACAACGAGAACAACAGGCTGCAGCTTTCCTAGGAGCTCTGGTTTTCAGAACCAAACAGCTGTAGCTATAGCACCTTTATCAACTTGGGGCAGCACATCCTGGTGAAGGCAAAGTGTTCAGTTGGAATAAAAGGCACCAATCTGTGAATTAGGCACTGAGTCACTGTGCTGTAGAAGGAAAGGGATCAAAGCTGATTATAAGAAGATAAAGATGGAATGTCCGAGCGAAAATGCATGGGCAACAGCTGTCTGTGGGTGGAAATGATCTCCATAGCTCATTTCATTTTTGAAATATATTAGTTGTACTCTAAGGGCAAAATGGACAGGTGAATTTTTTTTTTTAAATTGAAGTATAATTAACACACAGTGTTGTATTATTTTCAGGTGGGTGGTATAATGATTCAACAATTCTGTGCATTTCTCAGTGCTCATTTGGATAAGTGTATGCCTAATCCCCTTTATCTATTTTCCCCATCCCTCCCACCCACCTCCCCTCTGGCAACCACCAGTTTCTCCTCTGTATTTGAGTCTGTTCCCCTCCCCCCCCATTCGTTTTGTTTCTTAAATTCCACATATGAGTGAAATTGTATGGTATTTGTCTTTCTCTGACTGACTTATTTCACTTGTCATTATACCCTCTCCATTCATCCCTGTTATTGCAAATGGCAAGGTCTCATTTTTTATGGCTGAGTAATATTCCATTGTACATATGTACCCCATCTCCTTTATCCATTCATCTGTGGATTGTTTCCATATCTTGGCTGTTGTAAATAATGCCACAAAAAGCATACAGGTGCATATATCTTTTAAAATTAGTGTGTTCATATCAGGGAGTGAATACCTAGCAGTGGAATTACTTGTGCATTATTGGTGGGCATGCAAGTAGGTGAGTCATGGATTATTGTATCTGAAGTCTCCCTACAGTTCCCATATATAAATGATGACTAAAAGCTTGCTAAGTATATTTCCTAGAAAGAAAGACACTCCAACGGCCTCTATTAATTACACGTATTGTTCTGGGCCAGTGCTCTTGGATATTTCAGCCCTATAATAGGGAGTGAACTTATGACTTCTGTAAGTTAGAACTAAATTTAGAGACTATTGTTTTTGGAAAAGGGAAACACACTTTTCAGTTTTATAAGAACAATCTTAAAGGAAAGAGATGTCCACTTTCATTCTTTCTAATAAATAATTGGCACAAGTGAAAGCAAACCAACCTATCTCCATAGGAAATGGCTTGTAGAAAGTGGGACTTGATCTATATAGATTTATGGGATCTCCAGATGCAATCAACAGATAGCCATTTACTGTTTACCAAAAAGGCTGGGGAAGGAAATAGTGGACAAGTTCACAGACTAATGTCCCAAATAGCTGTTGAGTTTGTGGTCTCTTTTTTTCTTCCTGGAGGGAATGGGAGACTTCCCAGATGAATGTTTAATTCAGACAATTAAATAGAGAGTCATGATTGACATGTTTTCATATTACTTTTTCTTGGTTTGACAAGGAAAATCTACTGGAATCAGCTAATTTACAAATGTAGGGGTTTATTTTCCCTATGGTTTGTGGGCATAATTGTCTCCATTAACTTTAATGGGAGTTTCAGGGCCTGGTCTGAAGGGAGAATGGATGGTTTATGGTAGAGTGCTGGCTCTGTGCTATTAAATCCGTAGGGAAGAAATTCAGTGTATATTTTGACACCCAACTTCTACACCGTGAAGAAAATAGAAACTGTTTGAAAGCATTCACATTTTTCTCTCAGTGCCTTAAAAAGAAATAAAATGAAAGCCCAGTGTGCACAAGAACAATTTTATGTGACCATTGAAAAGATTAAGGATCATCTTAAAAACATTGCAAACATATCTTCTTGAGTAATGGGGATGTGTGCAGCAAATAAATGCATAACAACAGGGAGTCCAATTTCTGCATCTTGTAACCAAGACAAGTCCATATCCAAAAGGTCAGGTTGGCCAATAAAAACTTCCATAAAATTCAGACATTGGCAATCTATCCCCTCAGAAATGAATGTGAGATATTATCAGGGAAGTATTTCATAGGAGGGTCTCTGTTTCAGTCTTTTAAGAATAAGAGTGCAATAGGCATCTGGACAAGATACTGAATTCACAGTTACGACACCATTATAGCAATGATATAACCATCGTGGCATTGTGTACTGTGTGAAAATGATAAAAAGGCTTTGGGTGAATGGAACTCTAACTTAGGATTTAATTCATTTTAGAAATGTTAACTGTCTTCTTCACTGCCTGGAATGTATTTAGCACCCAGTAGTATTTGTTGAATGAAGAATGAGTGATGGAGTGTTTATAATGCACTATCTTAATCAAAAGAATCAAATAAGGTCCTTGCTCTCAAGAAACCACAGCCTAATAGATACACATATGCAACTAGAGTGTCCTTTTTCAACTCTAATGGCTAAATCCATATACAAAGCTTGTTATCCTAAATGCAGTATTTTTAGAAAAGTATAATCCAGGTAAAATGGGAGAACACAGAACAGAATGGTGAATTCTGTCTGAAGGGATCTGGGAAGGTTTCACAAAGGAAATACCAGTTGGCCTAGGCATTCTGTGACAGGGAGAAAGGGATGAGCAGCACAGGATCTGAGATGAGAAGATGCACATCCTTTCCAGAGAATAACAATCTAGTGTGGACAAAGCTAACTTGGTCTGTGTAGGAGGACAATGGTAGGTAGAGGTAGGTAAACGATGGTAGAGGTACAATTATAAAGAATCTTGAATATTATACAGAGGAATTTGGGTATTTTTCTTTTCTTTTGGTTGATGGAATAATTGAGTCTTTTAGAAGAAAATAGGATGATGTCATGATTTAGCTGGATTTTAGAAGGATGACTCTGACTCTGACATCGGTGTAGAGAATATATTGGGAGGGGAAAAAAGATTGGACATAATGATGTTCATTACAGTGGCCACTGTAATTTGATGATAGAGATAGTAATCTGAGCAAGATAGCATCAGTGGCACTGGGGGTGGGTCTACCTAACATTCCTCCACATATCCACCCACCCATCCATCCAGTCATTTACTCAATCAGTAATTATGAAGTGCTGTAGCCAATACTGGTACTTCCTTAACAGCCGCTTTGTCTCCTTCATTTTCCTAACGTTGATTTCTTTCTGATAGTGGGTGGCCATGTGGCAGCTGGTATCAATTAGTATAAATTATTCATCAATTTGTTCAGTATTTACTGAGAATCTTCTAGGTACAGGTACTATTTTCAGAATTGGGGATATGGCAGTGAGATGAATAATTATGATTCTGCCAATTAAGATGCTCACACTATTGTTGGATACATTTACATTGATTAGAGTACATAACAATTAACTGCAGTCAGACTACAATACTTATCCATGTTTTAAGCTCTTCTGGATGCACACACACTTGGAGTTAGGTCGGATCAAAGTCATTTCATAGCCAGGATCACTGAGTTTGCATGGAGGACCAGTATCCTGCTCGCTTATTAGCTGAGTAGTCTTTGCTTGAAAGGTAAATAAGTTTCTGCTTATATAATAACTAATATTTTCAGAGTTGATTGTTACTGTATTATAAACCACCTTAACCCAATTGATATAATGATTAATGCTAGTGTTCAGTTCTGAGCTAAGTGCTACTGAAGCCCAGCGAAAGGAGATGACCGGGAGTTAGCTGAGCAGATAGGCAAGCAAGAGGCTTCAAAGTAGTGGAATCATCCTGGGCACGATTGGGGGCTGAAATGGCCTGACAAGTCAGGAGATTACTTTGGCTGCAAGTAGAGTTTGTGGCCAAGAGAATGGCTTTTGTCAGGCCAGGAGTTCAGCTCACTACTTGGAGAATGCCTTCCTAGCACTGCAATTGTGAATGGTGAGCAAGAGTCCCAAGAACAAGGAGCAAATCAAATGTCAGAGCTTTTACTTAATTATGATAAGTAGGGATAGAATACAGTTTCCCTTCCCACTTCAGACTTTCAACCTTTGCTGTCACTAAGTACCATTAAATAAAGTGATATAACTTATTAAGGTCTTTCAGCAGTTCCCTTTGGGCCCATGGAGCTCTCTTTAGAGAGATTAAACTTTGGAACCAATGGTGTAAATAGGAATTACCCAGGCAGAATTAACAAGGGTGGGCGGATGCCATTTGAGTTGTATATATTTATAGTGTAAAAAAGGAAACCTAAAAATACCCTTAGAGCAGTGACATGTTTTGTGGCAGATTTAGTTATATAGAGAGGGACAATTACACCATTCACCAGGAGTAATTATTTTTAAAATGTCTTCTCTATGGCTCACAAACTTTATAATAAAGAAGTACATGCTGTCATAGAACGTGTTAGATGTTTCAAGAAAATATATAGGCTAAAAAGTACTCTTCAGTCACTTCATAAAACTAAGGAGAATTTAGTTTTTCCCTCTTTATTTCTTGACATTAAAAAAGAAACAACAACCCAGTAACTAATAAGTGATTTCATAACACTCAAGGCTATAAAGTCTTCTACTAGAAGGCAGAAGTGTGCTAGTTATTTTTATATTTCTCCCGAAGTCTAGTGCAAGACAATAAAATAATTTATTCAGTTTCACAACAAATATTTACTACTCTTAGGCAGTGTTCTTAGTTTTAGGGGGATAGTGATCAACAAGCTGGACTGATTGCTCCCTGAAGAAACTTGCATTTCAGTGAAGGAAGAGATTATAAGCGAATAAATGAATAAATGTAAGTAATGTCAGATGATGATAAGGGCTATAGAGAAAATAAATCAGGGAAGGAGTAGGGCATAGGGAAGGGAGTGAGCAGGGATGAGATTAATGGGTTATAAATTCAGAGTGTTCTTGGGATCAGATTCTGTAGGACTCGTTGGTCATGCTAGGAACTTTGGCTTTTGTGCTGATTAGTAAGGGAAGCCACTGAAGAATTCAAGAGGAGTGTGTAGTCTAGCTCTTAAGGGCTGAATTGTGTCCTCCTGAAGTTCGTTTGTTGAAATCCTAGCCCTCCAGTACCTCAGAATGTGGCTGTTTTTAGAGCTAGGGCCTTTAAAGAGTTGATTTAGGTAAAATCAATGTTTTTGTGAACTAGTCATACGTAGTTCAATGTGACTGGTATCCTTACAATAAGGAGATTAGGAGGCAGATACATGCAGAGGGAAGATGATGTGAAGACACAAGGAGAAGACAACCATCTACAAGCCATAGAGAGAGGCCTCAGGGGAAATCAGTCCTGCCTACAACTTGAATTTGAACTTCCAGCCTTCAGAACTGTAAGAAATTCCTGTTGTTTAAGCCATGTAGATGGTAGTACTTTGTCATGGCAGCCCTAACAGACTTAAGCACTGGCTTTCTTTTTAAAACAGATCATTCTCTTCTTTGTGTAAGTACAGAATGTGGGGGCAGGGGCAAAAGCTGGAAGAACAAGTAGATGCTGTATTAATAATCCAGATGAGATTTGCTGGTGTTCACTTCTGTGAGCTCTAAGTGGAGGAGGTGTGAAATGGTCATGGAATATATCTTCAAGGTAAAACAGAGGAAATTTGTTCTTGGCTGAAGTGTTGGGTGTGAGAAGAAGAGAGGAGTCAAGGCTGCTTTCAAGGTTTTAGTCTGAGCAACTAGAAAAATGATATTGCCATTACCCAGATGGGAAAGACAGGGGGAGCCAAGTTGGGAGGGTGGTGTGGAAATCAGGAAGTATGGTTGGGGTAGGTGTGTCTGACATGTTTATCAGTGAGCCAGTGAATGCATCCCAGTGCCAGGTAATGGGAAAGAGAATTTTAAGAGCCTTTGTCTACTGACCACTCAGTAGGTGGGATTATACAATGCTCATTGGAGAAATGAGTAAATGAATTTAAAGATGAGGATTTCAGCTGTGCTCTTTTGGCTCTGGGAAAAGCATATTATATCTCTGCATTTGGAAAAATGTGAATGCTCTGTGAGGTTTTCTCTCTCTCTCTCTCTCTTTTTTAGCAAACTATATGATGGCAACTTAGGGAGAGATTCATAGTTGTAAAAATATGTGCTGCATATTGTTTTAAGGGGATTTTCCAAATGTATTGAAATGGGGCATATGATCTGAATAATAAAATGTTTGATGTTCTGTAACCTCTCTGGGACAGTTCTTGGTCCCTTCCTCCAGTAAGTGTTTAATCCATCCTGTCCCCTCAAGTCTGTCTATATCCTGGCCCCCAGGAGAAGCCTGAAGAAGTGTTACCCCACACTGACATGACTAAGAGTGGCCATTCAGTGATTCTACACATCTCCAAGATGATGTGTAGGGTCCTCTAGAGGGGATAGAGCAGGTTAGAGAAATTTCAAAATTCTACCCAGTGGGTACCCTGCAGTACAAATAAATATTTGTGGATTAAATTTTTTCTAGCTGTGACTTCTTTCTTGATACTAGTTTGATAACATTTCAAACTTAGAGAAAAGTTTCAAGAACAGTACAAGAAATTTCTCAATGCCCTTTGCCCAGAGTCACCAGTTGTTTCCAGTTTCCCTATTCCCTCTTTGCCTCTCTCTCTTTCCATGTACACACGTGCATTTTCAAAAATTATAGGAGAGAAGGTTGGAAGTACTATCCTCTTTTATCTCTAAATACTTCAGTATGTATTTCCTTAAAACATGAATTTCTGTTATGTAATCATATATTAACAAAATCAGGAAATTTACCATTTTTATAATGCTATTATTTAGTTCATAGGCCAAACATACTTAAGTTTTTCATTGTTGACAATAAAGTTCTTTATACCATTTTCCTCCCTAGCCTAAGATCTGATGATCCAAGGACACAGATAACCTTTATTTGTCATAGTTTTTTTTTCTTTAAGGTTTTTTATTTATTTGACAGAGAGAAACACAGCCAGAGAGGGAACATAAGCAGGGGGAGTGAGAGAGGGAGAAGCAGGCTTCCTGCCGAGCAGAGAGCCCGATGTGGGGCGGTTCTCCGGGATCATGACCTGAGCCGGAAGCAGTTGCTTAATCAACTGAGCCACCCACGCGCCCTGTCATAGCTTTTATATCTTAATTTCTCAGCCAGTCTTTGTCTTCTTCATCATGACATGTTTTGAAGAGTAGAGGTCATTTATTTTATAGAAAGTCTCTTTGGTTTGTTTCTGTCTCTTCATGACTAAATTCAGGTTCTGCATTTTGGCAGGAATAGTACAGAAGTGTTGTTGTATCTCTCTTGGTGCATTGGAGACACTTGTCTATCTGTCCCAGTGTTGGTGATGGTCATTTTGCTCACTTGTTAAAGTGAAGTCTCTCCCTTGTAATGTTCCTTTTGCTCCCTTTGTAGTGAGTAATATCTGGGAGATACCATTAGACTTCTATAAATGTCCTGTTTCTCATCAAGCTTTTACCTACTAGTTTTAGTGTTTGATGATGAGTTTCTATCTCCAGGTTGACTGACTTTTATTGGTTATCCATTGATGAGTTTATGTCTCCACGTTGATTAAACTGTAGGACATCTATTGAACTAGACATTTATAAGATTATTCTTTTCTAGGTCTGTCTGTGGAACTCAGTGGATCATAACTGAGGCACACAAGTACTCATGGCTTTCTTTGGTCATGAAGGTCATGATTAATTAAAATACTCTAGCAAGGTATCATAAAATTACTGAACATCCTGGGAAATTAGAGTTGTTTGTTCCAGTACTTACTTAATGTTCAAAGACCATCTCATAGAATTGACAGTTCTGTATATGTAGGATGCATATAATCTACATGTACTTCTGGATAGTATAGAATATGTGTTATAAAATAAATCCCTGATATGAGCCTTGTTTTCATTTACCTTTCCATTCAAAAGTGGAATGAGCAACATTCAAGTTACTTGAAGATTTCATTTATGTCTTAATAAGTTAAAGTATTACTTAGCTAAATGAAAAAGACCACTTTCCAAGCCATTTTAGAAATCTTTATTTCTTATGACAACATGGAAGTTTATAGATGTTGTCACCCACATAAATGAGATACCTTCCTCCTCCTCTTCCTGTTACATAAGTTTTATACTATATAGGGCACATGCATTATAATTTTCTTCTCAGTTTTCTCACAAATAACAAGCATGAAATACCTCAAAAACCAATGCCTGGGTGGCTCAGTTGTTAAGTGTCTGTCTTTGGCTCAGGTCAGGATCCCAGGGTCCTGGGATTGAGTTCCACATAGGGCTCCCTGCTCAGCTGAGAGTCTGCTTCTCCCTCTGGCCCTCCCTGCTGCTTATGTTCTCTCTTACTCACTCTCTCTGGCAAAAATAAATAAATAAAATCTTTAAAAAACACCTCAAAAACTGAGATAGGGTACAAGTTATTTGTTTAAATGCTAATTCATAGAAAATAGTATCATTGCTCCAAGAATATTGGATCAACTCATAAACAATGCCATAGATAATAAAATTCATAAATATTCAGCAAAATGAACAAAATACTCACAAATTCTGAGTCTCCTGGGCATGAAGCCCAGCTAACTGGAGGGGTCCTAGTGCAGCCCACTCCTGGATATGTTCACCAAGATCTGGCCCATTCCCCAGCTTCTTTCCAGCCCTCCTAGATACCCATACAGACTCGGGCTGGTGGAAGACATCTGAATAAAACAAAGAACAGAAAAAGGATTTGCCACCATGGGTGGTAAGTGCGGTGTAACTGGCCACTCTCACCCTGCCATTTGCTAATGGCTTTCTGCAGGACCCCATGCTGAGAATGCAGAACCATGTTTCCATTGGCATGCTGTTGTGAGTTTTAGAAACAATTCTCAGACATCACTTCCAGTGAGAAATGTCAGAGTCTTGGAATTTTTAATGTGTTCTTATATTGCAAGCTGAACTCACAATCTGTTCAGAGACAGCCAGAAACAAGTTATTAAACTTGAGCCTTGTCCTATGTGCTTAAAATGAGAACTCCTTGGTTTCAGTGTGATTATAGTGGAAGGAATGGGAGTATTGAAACCTACCAGAGCAGGGGAGGCTTTCATTATGATGATGGTCCGGAGTTAGGTCTTTTTGTGTGACATGAAATCCAAGTAAATTTTTAGAGGGTGTAAACACACACAGATATTGACCTCATGCTGAGATTACCACTTAAGTAACCCCTAATCTCCTTGGTGTGGACTGAATATTATTGTATCCCCAAAGCCCTTTCCATTGTTTTCTGTACTTCCCATGCTTTATTTACAGGAGTAGCAAATGTAGCACCACATGAGTGAATTACTCCTCTTGTACTATTTGAATGCTGCTGGGACGTTGAGTAGCCTATAAGATGAATATGCTCTCTTTACATATGGGTATCTGTGCTTGGTAACATTTTCAGTAGTGTTCTTGAAGCTTGGAAATGTTCACTGCTATTTAGAGGAACTAAGAATTCAATCACAGAGTCATTTTTATGCAAAGTCAAATGAAGCATTTATAGATCGAAAATGAAATCTTTATCTTTTTGGGAGATTGCTCATGGGGTCAGGGGAGTCCGGCTGCTCGTGTTAGTTGTGCCCACAGATATTGCTCCCCTTCAGTAGTTGTTTATTGAACTAGTGGGCTAATAGGCCACTGTTCTATTAAGTGGAAGGGTTTGTGGGTAGTCAGACAGTCAATAACATTGACCATTCATAAATCAAATAATTAAGTCAAATGAAGCCCACACAAGGTAAGCTGACAATTACATGGAGTGTAACTTCCCAAGGGCACTTCAACTGGTACAGTTTATTTTGCTAGATTTTAGGTTATTCTGGGTTTAGCATAGAGTGGTAGTTTTCGTTTGGGGAATGTGTAGTAATGCACACAGTAAAGCCTGTACCTGGGTATTTGTTTTGATTCCCCCACTATACAATCATTTGTTTTGATTTCCCCACTAAAACAATCATTTGTTTTGATTCCCACAGTGAAACGGTGTTGTCACAGTTAGTGAGCTATTCATTCCCCAAGGGCACTCCTCAAGGTTCTTCCGAATATGCCAGGATTCAGACGGGAACAATAAAGCCACTGCACATACTTCACATTACTACAGAGCTTTACCTGTTTCAAAGAGGTGTTGGCTGGTTCTGTCATTGGCTGTTTCTTCTTGGGAAGAACAGGAATGTTCTCAGAGCCTTCTCTTGTTGTCTGTCCTTGGCAAGATCAAAGACAGGAAATGAGGGAAAAAAAGAAAAAGAACTGTCATTAAGCGGTGCCATCTTACCTTTAGAAATCATAATAATAATCATGCTATACTTGCCATTTATGAAGTACCTGTGATGAACCAAGCATTGCACTGTAATCTTTGCACTCATTGACTCAGATGCTCAAAATAGCCTTATAGGGCAGGTGGTGTCCTCCTGTAACAGAAGAATTGGGCTCTAAACATAAAGCGGTAAGACTGGGATTTCAACCTGGATCAGACTGCTTCAGTAAATATTTAGTTGGAAGAATAAGCCGAGGCCAATGATCTGGGGGTAGAGTAAACCAAGTGCTCTGTAACACACATTTCTAAGGGTTATGCCTGAGTTGGGAGTGTGGGTAGGGGATGGTGAGCTATAGAGACATGAGTTTCATAGAGCTTTGTGGTTCCAAAACGACAGTAACCCCTACTCATGCAGTGCTTAGTAAGTGCTGGTCATTGCTCTGAGCCTTTATGTATATCATTACACAATGAATCCTCACCATGATCCTATGACATAGCTACTATTATGATCCCTGATATACCTTTGTAGGTAACGAACAGTCTCCTTAGTTCTCCAAATCTTGATGTGGCAGTGGAAACACACTGAAATCTGACAGGAGTAAAAACAACAGCTTTTTCCACTAACTGTCCTAATAAATTCCATTTGTTGTAACATTTTTGGATCAATGTGTGCATTGTCTGGTAAAATCTAAGACAACTATCTGTTATACACACTTTGAATTTAACATTTGTCTGTTTTGATTGCAAGTGTGATTTAAAATTTTTTTTTAAAGATTTATTTATTTATTTTAGGGAGAGAGTGCACACAAGAGAGCACATGCACATGCATGGGGGGAAGAGCAAAGGAAGAAAGTCTCCGAGGTGACTCCCACTTCAGAGCCCTAGTTTTGGGATCCCACAACCCAGTAGATCCATGACCTGAGCCAAAACCAAGAATCAGAGGCTCAACCAACAGACACCCAGGTGCCCCTGCAAGCATGATTTTTAAAAAAATAAAGTGATTAAAACAAATTTCTAACCAGAAGTTTTTCAATGGGAGGACATGGAATCTTAGAAAATCCTTGCTCTTTGAATAAGTCAGGTAATTTAGGAGAAATATGAAGGAATACTTACATCTCAGATGTCTGCTCAACCCTGAAATTACCCAGAGGGAATCATTGCTGTCAGTGGGGATTGTTCATAAGCTTTTAGTTGTAGCAAAAGTATCAAACAGGCACGCTGAATGTTCTTGATTAAAAACTGCTTTTTTGGGTTCTGCAGTAATTGGAGCACACCCACTAGATGTGAGGGAGATTCAGAAACCAGTAGCAGTTCACCTGTCAATAGGTATAATGATCGAATTATTAATTTACTTTAATAACATATAGTTTAGAATAGGACAGTGATGAAAAAACCCTACAATCTGTTATCCAAAAATTTTAGATATTATAAAAACTGTCAGTTTTTAAAAATAATTTATTTTGAATTAGAAACTTCAAATAAATGAGAATTTTTGTTTGTTTGTTTGTCCATAATCCTCTGACTCAGAAAAAGTCTTTAGTTGTTGTGTTTCATGGTTTTATTTCCAAGGACATCTGTGTGTTTCTGACACAGGCTAGTAACCATGTGATTCTGTGGCTAATTACTATTGCTGGTAAGGAGCTGTCCTGATTGCTACTCACTCCCAATGATTTTCCTGCTGAAGGTGGCTCAGCAGAAGGTGGGATAGTTGTACCATTTTTGCCAAATGGAAAAAGAGAAACAAAATGAGAATAACAAATGCATTGGTACTTAACATGTTCTAATTCAGTGAGATAAACTGCTACCTGTAAAGTGACACAGTATATCAAGGAAAAAGCTAGGGCAAACCAGAGCCGGAGACTACATCCTTTATTGCTTGTTCTCTGCCCTCTTGGCTGACACCAGGAATTTTGGCAGTGGCAAATTCTTCAGCATGGCTTATCTCTTTGTCTTCATCTAAACTCAAAGCAATAGCTTTCTTGCTTCATATCACAGGTCATCACAGGAGTTGGTTTTCTACTTAGGAGCATCTCCACTTATATCTTTGGTGTTTTAAGCCAAGAATTTTAGGGGAAATGTAGCTAGTGCTTACATTTCTGTTTTTACTGCCCATTTCACCTTAATTCTCGTAAGAATAAATGAGGGGGCTGGGGTGTTTTTAAAGAGAAGGAATGAACTAATGACACAGGCAACAGCAGGGATGGATCTCAAAATCATTAAACTGAGTCAAAGAGGCAGGAGAAAGAGATTACCTGGGGCACAAGGAGACTTGGAAGGTTATGAGTATGTCCATTATTTTCATTTTGGTGGTAGCTTCACAGATGTGTAAATGTGTCAGGGAATAAGCAAAGGACATAGGGGTCACTTGAGGGGACAAGACCAAAAAGGTAGACAAAAAGAGATGGTCACCCACAGGAGGTCAGATGGGTTGAAGACCTTGGATGGAGTGAAGGGCTGGGAAGTGAGAATCATTCATAGGGGTTGTGTGAAGGTAGAAATCAAGGAAATAACCACAACATGGAAACAAAGGGTAGCAAGAAGCCAAACAAGAAGAGGGTCTGGGCTCAAGAGAATTCGGGTCAAGAATTTTCTTCTGTCTAATTTTATAATTTAAAAATAGCAGTAGGTTATTGGTTTTTATTGAAAATTGGGGGGTCTGCTTACATACACCTAGGACTGACTGTTGTCATCATCTCCCTTGTCAGTTAACATAATGAACAAATCTCAACTTTCTGTCATAGTTTTAGTTTCCAAGCTTGTTCCCTGTGGTATAAGTGTGTTTGATAACAAATATTTTTCTTTTATAAAGTTTACTGTGACTATACGAAGACTGGAAAATATGTTTTCAGTTAAGTTAGGAAGGAAAGGAGTCCTTGGTCAAATCACTGTTAAAATATAAATAAGAATGGAATGAAAAAAAATCCAGAGAGGGTTGTAAAATGGACTATGTTGGCAGTGATGCTAGTTATGATTTTGAAGGCCAGGAAAAAAATTACAGTGTTTCTTATGCCATCTAAGGGCTAATACCACAATTTATGGGCCATATAACATGTTTTATTTAAATTTCTGGGAAATTAAAAAACTATGTGTACCAAGATGATACTTGAGAAAATAATTTTGTTTTAATTCTATAAGGTAGTTTAAAATGTCATTAATGTGTGATTGTTCACAGCTCCCTGACCTTTTCCAACCCTGCTTTTCCTGAGGAAGAAAAGGACAAAAGCCAAATGCAGAGGTTTTTGTAAAAAAATATTTCTTGGAGATGGTAGGAATAGAGGCAATTTGCATGGAGAAACAAGGGAACTGGGAGCAGAGATGGGGCCAGAATGGGTGAATTTGGTTAAGGTAAAAGAGGGGTTGGATCCTGGGAGATTTGGTAGCTATTTAAGAGTTGCATGGACTAATTTTTTGACCTGCCTTAAACATTTAAGAGAATACCGAAGATTGCAATTCTCTTCTGGTTATTATTCTTTCATTGTGACCCCAATCCACACTTACATACTGAGGGGCAGGGCTATGAAGGATTGTTAAAGCAAAGTGATAGGAGACTAGCTCTACCCTAAGCTAGATCCATGTTGGAGGACAAAAGTCCATTGGTTCCAGGTTTAATGTATTTAATGTATATAATTGTCATAACATCTATTTAGTGCTGATGCCATTTAATCTCATTTACAGGCAAGGTAATCAAAACTTAGGAGGCTGCTCAAGTTATCCAGGTGTTGACAGCTCGTATCCCATATCCAGTCAGTGGGCTGACCCCACACTCTGACCCCTTTCCTCCTGTCCTAAATAGCCTTTCAGTTCAGAACCACTTCTCAGTTCTTTCAATCTGTGGCCCAGTCACAAGTTTCTCCCTTCTGCCCCATGAGATGTTCAGCAGAAAAGGTGAGTGAAAAAATGCCAAACTTAGATGTGGCTTTACTTTGAACTCAGGGGGCTTAAAATCTCTCAGATCCTCTGGGGGCAAAAAACAGATATAAGAATGTTGTTATTCTCAGTCCCCCAGAGAGTTTGTGACGATTAGAAAGTCAAGGCCTAAGTATAGTACATCATTGGTTTTTTGATATAATGTTCAATGGTTCTTCAGTTTAGTTTAACATTCAGTGCTCAGCATATCATGTGCCCTTGCTAATTGAATGTAAGTTTAAAAAGAAGAAGTAGTTCAAGGCCTGCTATAAAACCCCTCAGGACAAAAGTCCTTGCTAGAGTCAGCCAGAATCAGGGTCCTTCTCATGATCATCCTGAGGTCTTGCTCCTAAGAACTCAGTAAATGAGTGCTGTGGCAAGTCTACAATTGATTGGGACTTGGGTTACATTGTTGAGACAAAATTCAGAATCTGAGTTGCATTTCTGCAATTCTGTGTGAGAATTGGAGGTGAGAAGGGCTCAAAATGCTTTCTTAGGTGTCTACTTAGTAGGTAAGGTTCTTTGAGTTAGCACTGTGATTTGTGGATTAGACCCCATAGGGTGACTCCTATTCTGAACATGGATACATGACTGGATGGAGCCTGCACAGGGACACCTGTCATATTGCACACATAACTTTGTTAGTTTCCTCTCCCTGGGATAAATGGCATTTGCAGTAATATGGAATTAAATTCTAGACCCTTAATCAGAAACATTCAGAATGAACTCTCGGCCCATATGGATTTCAGAATAAACACACATCTAGCAAAGGGGCATTCTTCCTTTGTGAACCTTGCTGTGATTCAGGGATTGCTTGGAAGGTAGTGATTCTTTTGATGCCAGTAGTTACTTAAAACTCATCTTAAAATAAAGGAACTCAAAATATTTGGCAGAGGGAAAGCCACCAGATCTTGTGTCTTTGTGGTCAGAGAGCCCTGTGGCGGTAGATTGCTGAACTTCTCTACAGCCCTCTGAGACCAAGAAGCTGAGATAGTAAAGTGATTCCGTCAAGAGAATAATAACTCTTTGGAAGCTTCTTTGCTTTTCATTGGATCTGATCTATGGCAGATTGGATCCAAAAGAAGGGATGTATTGATTTGGTATCTTCCTGATACCAAGTGTGACCTACCAAGTGTGCTAGACCTGATCCTGGTATTTCAGGAAAAGTCAACAAAGCAAAGCAATAGAACAGCATCCCTGTTGACCCCAGGCAGTCAGTGGGCAGTCTTGGGCATTTTGTCCTGATGAGGGAAGCAGTTCATTTCAGACAGAGCATCCTTTCTTCAAGACTCTAGAATCTCTCTAAAGGGATACTTCCTCTCTTCTGCCCAGAACCCTTTAATCATCCAGCAGGCTGACTTTGTGCTGGACCCTAGGAAGAGAACATTGATGGTAAATTCAGTGTCTCCTTAAGTTACGTCTTTATTTAAACATTTAAGTGTGTTTCATTTGTTATTGTTGTTGAGTAGTTATTTGTAAGCCAGAATGCATCTCCAACCTTACACCATCTATTTTGGGTACCCATGAGACAAGGAGCGGTGTTAGAAAGCAATGCTGGCTGTGGCTTTCTAAATTAGTTTAAGGGATCCAAGAATCTTTATGTGCCCTAAACATTGTGTGTTGCCTGGGTAATAATGACTTAGGTACATATATGAGATTCATGGATTTTATTGTAAGAGATAAGATGCAAGTTTGTTTATAAGCATTATTAAATTTATAGTAGTTTTTTGTCTTATTCAGTGTGTACTGAGAATATAGTGATGATTATGTATTTTTTGGAAAAGTACAAAAGGATTCTAATGTTGAAAAGGATGGAAGTTAGTGGAACAGCAGAATGAGATTCAGAATAGCACCTAGTTCTCCAGACCTTCAGCCACTTCCTTTGATTCCTGAGAGTCGAACAGTTTCACTTCCAGGAGCCAGCCAGGATGGACAACAAAAGGAATCAAATGACCTGTGTTTGAATTCCAGCTCTGCTACTCCATTCCGAGCTATGTGACTCTGGCAAAGTTCCGTGGCCTCTGCTTGCTTTAATTTTTGTCATTTTTGATATGGGGACAATACTGGGGCTACTTGAAGTATTTTTCATAAAGCTTAGAATGTAGTTACTATTCAATAAACAATAGCTATTAAAAAAATAACAGCTGCACCTTTAAGAGGCCAAAACTGTGCAATTTCAACTTGATTGGTCAGAAGCCCTGCTTGTGGTCCAGTGCTCTCCTGAGTATGCTTTGCCTGAGCTCTGTAATGGAGAGTTCCTTCTGTGGGAGGATAAGACACAAAGGATAAGACACTAAAATGATCCCCAGGAAACAAAGCTAATGAAAGTGTTTAATTTTGTTCTAATTGAATGAACTCAGCCTGTGTTTAATAGTTCCTTTATTTTTAAAATAAAAAATAAGTCAAAATCTTCCAGATAGACAAGCCTGACAGAATGGAATAACCAACCAAGGATGGCCGCTGAGCATCCAGGCTCCCATTGGGCTTCCTGACTGTGTCCTTTGACATTGACAGCAGGTTCTGGAAGACAACCTGGCAGCCCTCACAGTCCATTAAGATAGCAGATGCAAACACACTCAGAAGCCAACTGCTGCAGTCAGGTTAATTTCAGCCCCGTCCTGCGGCTGTCCCTTCACAGCCAATGCCAGCTCAACCCAGAACTGTGCAAGGTTAGGTCATGGTAAAGCTCCCACTAATGGGCATTTCTCAGTAGGGTGTGTGCTAAATAAATGCAAAACTGGGTGGCTGCATGACTTCTGTTTGGAATAGAAATTGCCAGCCTATCATTCGGAAATGAAACTAGAGTAGAACATAGATAATAGGAGACAAATGCACTAAAGTGGAATCCGGTGATAGGAAAAGTCTTCGACTTGATCTGTGTTCATTTCCTAGAAGATAAGATTGTTTCAGGAACAGTGGACTTAATTGGGTTATGTGATTGAACTTTTGATGAAGCAATAGGTTTATTTGTATTTTTCCATTGTGGTAGTAATGTGTCCATGTGGAGAAACAAGACAGAATTGAGTAATTCAATGACCCCGCAACCACTGAAGTTGGATTTTAGATCATTTGCCCTTACCTTTGTTCTCTGTATCCTATTTTGCCAACTTGTTGACTCAGGTTTGTACTTAACATTGAAAAAAAATTACTGTTAGGCTTGCTTTGTGTGTGTGTGTGTGTGTGTGTGTGTGTGTGTGTGTGTGATTAGAGTAAAAAAATAAACTTTGGGAAAATGAAAGAATTTGAAGACTGCCATCTTTCTGGTAACAGTTACTTTGTCTCTTAGGGAAATTGTTTTTTGATTACTGGAAAGGGAAAATGATGTGCTTTTTCTCTCCCCATTAAATTTCTGATGACTGTGGTCCTCTCATAGGCAGGGTCCCCTGCCTGCCTTCTCCTCTTTACCTTGGTGTTGACCCTACTTCTTCCCTTCTCCCCCCCCTCCAGTGTCCAGTTAAATATAGCTCAAGAAATGGCCATGTGCACCTTCTTGTTGCTGGGAATGTGGCAGAATGTTGGATATAGGAGATAAAGAAGTCTGATTCTTGCCCACAAAGAGTCCAGAGTCTAGGACTGTAGGACTTGCTGGCCCCAGAGGATAAAGGCACAGCAAACAGATCAGAAGGATCCCAGGATCGTCCTTTTTGTTCTGCAGTTCTTACCTAGAACGTATCCTAGGTTCACTTGGGCTCCAGAATGGGTGCAAAGGTACACAGAGGCTTGTTCAACTGGGCATTTTTAAGAGTGATTGTTTAAATAGCAGTGCTGCCCATGTTTAAGAGTCTGGGCATTGGAATTAGAATAGATAGAACTGGAATTCTGTCCCCTGTGTGACCTTGAAGGGGTCCTTCCCTTTCTGAACATCAGTTTTTATTTATGTCCAGACAAGATAATAATACTTCATTGTGCTCTTGAATGACATATAAAAAGTGCTTAGCAAACTGACTTGCACATAGGAGGTACTTAATAAATAGTAACTGTTATTATCTTTTGGTTATGTGTATCTGTGGATGACTTTGTTAATGCCTGTGAAGGGTAGGACGGCAGTTTTGGGAGGAGGGGATAGCTGGGACAGGTGACGTATGAGCCATGGATGGCTGCCCAGGAATCAAGGTGGGTTTAAGAAGGTGGGGGACATTGACAACATCTTTGCTGTGGCAGCAGCTGAGTTTTCTCTCATGGGAAGGAAATGGCATGTTTAGCCAGCCAGATAACCAATCTGCTGCCATCAGAGAGCCTTTAAAACAGAGCTTTGCAAATGTGTTCCATGCAGCCTCTAGTAATGAGATTCATGCTTCTTCAGTGGTAATCCTCTAGTAGACAGCATTTTAAATCTTTTCCTATTTGGTGCACAGAACTGAAGTCCAGGATATACATATTTCCAAGTGTCATTTTTAATTTAATGCATGATTGAACATATTACCACTGGCACAGCTAAATAGTTAAACTAGAATCCATCAATTTGTCCTGAACTGTTGACATGCAGGGTAATGCTACGGTTAAATTCAATTTAAATATAAGAATGAGAGGCAGCTTGGTTTCCTGGCAATCCTAGGACCTGCTTTGTCAGTGAGGCCTGGCTGCAGTGGAAGAGGACTTTTTAAAATGTGAGGTACATTTCTCCCCTCCCCTCCATATGACTTGTAGAATTGCTGTTTCTTTTGCATTTCTGGTTATTTTCCCTGAGTGGCAAAGCAGACCAGGTGTCCAGATTCTGGCAGGAGGGCATTGTGCAAATGTAAAAGCAAATCACTGTTAATAAGAAAAACCTGGTGTGCAAATCATAACATTTCAGAACTAGAACAGATTTGGGAGACCCCAGAATGTCAGAATCAGGGAGATGGGCCAGAGCTTTGGTCCAGCTCAGAGAAGCTGGGAAACCTGCCCAGGACATCTGAGATGAGAACCAAGCCCTCCAACTCAGAGAGAATGTTCTCGCTTCTGCCTTTCTTTATGATTTATGCAAAGATGTGGCCCAATGTGCTCTGCTGCTTATTCCTTTGTGAACCTGGGCAAGTGAATGAACCATTCCGAGCTCAGTTTGCTTGTCTGTGTAATGGAGAGAATATCACTAGCTACATCATAGGATTGTCAAGAAGACTAAGTGAATTCTAGGTGTGAAATGGTTAGAATAGTACTGGTACTTGATAAGAGCTCAATAACTACAAGCTATCTTGTTTTGTTATACAGTAATATTATACTAATAAAAATAACTTGCTTTTATTGTTGACTCAACATTTTCTCTAATTAGTTTTCCGGAATAGGAATAATTTGGCCACAAAGGGTACACTCTGTAGCCTGGATCCTCTGGTATTCCCTTTGGAAGTATTTAAGATGGCCCATGCATAAGTCTCCTGGGGTGCCCTAAGAAATTACTGAAGAGTTGGTGGTTTAAAGCAATAGACATTTATTGGCTAATAGTTCTGGGGGCTAGATACCCACAGTTCATGGGGTCAGCTGGGCTGTGCTTCCTGTAAAGGTTCTAGGAGAGCATCCTTCCTTGCTTCTTCCAGTTTCTGGTAGTTCTAAAAATTCCTTGTTCCCACATCACTCCAAACTCACTCTGTTCTTCACATGGCCTTCTCTTCTCCATGTGACTGTCTTCTGTGATTGGATCCTAAATCCAGTCACAAAAAAAACCACATTTGTGATTGGATTTAGGACTACCTGGATGATCCAGGACTTATTTCATCTGTGATTTTATTGTGAGATGCTTAACTTAATCATATCTGCAAAACTCCTTTTTCCATATAAGGTCATATTTACATTCACGGTTTTAAAACGTGGGCATCCTTTCAGGGGACCACCATTCAACTTGCCTCAACTGGCTCTTGTTGGGGTGATATCTAGGTATTGGAAATGAAACAAAGTTGAAAGGGATTAAACCCATAGACTTCATTTTGATTGAACTTTATATTAAGCCACCACAGCCTCTGGTACCTAAAGGGGTATAAAATGACAGAGAGAGATGATGTAACTGGAAAGACTTCATTTTACTGATTAAGATGAAACATGTGACTTGTAAATACGTTGGGCCCTCATTCATTCATTCAATCAGTAAATGTGAATTGAGGACATACTATGCCCCAGCTCACCTGTGTGCCACATGTCAGAGATAGAAAGATGGAAAGGACACTGTTTCTGTCATTATGAAACAGACATGAAATTAAAAAAATATATAAAACAATATAATGAGTCCAAAGCTTGAGCTGTTTTCAAAGTATTATTTAAGTATAGAGAGGAAGTGGGGTGGGGTATAGGAAAGAGAAGGGTTGAGTGGTGTGTCTATTCAGGCTTCCTGAGGGAAGTGACAGTAAGTCAAATCTCAGTGAGTCAATTTGAGCACAAAAGGTACAATAGAGGAGAAGGTAGGAAGAATGGAAGGGCTTACCAGCCATGGGGGACCAATTGCATGAACAAAGTCCCAGGGGCAAGTCAACATTGACCAGGGACCAATACAGGGTTCTTAGAGCACACAGTGTGACAGGGAGTACTTGCTATGTCCACAGAAGTAGGTAAGGGCAGATTGTGGAGAACCTGGCTGTGCTAACTATAGAGCATGGCATTTTATCTTATAGGTAATTCTTGAGGGTTCTTGAGTATTATAAGCAATGTAGAGTCAGATTTGCTTTCTAGGGGACCCTCTTGGCTATGTAGAAGAGATTGAAGGGAGGGGGAAAATTGGGGGAGGAGACCAGTTAAGGGTGATTTTGTAGAAACTCAGTCAAGAGATGATGAGGACCTGAATTTAGCTACTAAGTATGTGACAGAAAAGGAGATATAAAAATTGCCTTCTGTATCTACAGTCTGGGTGATAATGGTGGCACTGAATGAATAAAGGGTACAGAGAAGGACACATTTTGATGAGAAAATCCTGATTTCTGTTGGGTGTGTCCACATGTAGGACAACCAGGTTGGAGGAGCCAGGTGAAAACAAACATGAGTTGGAAATATAAGTTTGGGACTTGGAGAGAAGGCTAAGGTACTAGGCTAAGGTAGTGATATATAGCTTTGTGAGTTACCACCATCTATTTTAGTTTCTTACAGCTGCTGTAACAAAGAGCTATAACCTTGGTGACTTAAATCAACTGAAATTTATTCTCTCATGGTTCTGGAGGTTAGAAGCGCAAAATCAAGATATTGTTGGGATTAGTCCCTAATGAAAGCTCTAGAGAGACCTTGTTCTATGCTTTTGTGCTAGAATCTGGTGTTTGCATACAATACTTGTTGTCCTTTGGCTTGTAGACTCATCCGTTCAAATCTCCCTCTCATGGCCTTCTCCTGTTATATCTGTGCTTCTTATCCTTCTCTCATAAGGACACCATATAGGATTTAAGTCCCTCCCAAACCCAACTCTATATGATATTATCTTAACTAATTATTACTTCTGCAAAGATGCTATTTCCAAATAAATTCACATTCTGAAGTTCAGGGGAAGACATGACATTTGGGGGACACTATTCAACCCAGTGCAGCATCCATGTAGCATTTAAAACAATGGGGGTAGATTAAATCATCGGAAGACAGGAGTAGCAACTTGAGGACAGAACACCTACTTTTTTATTGAAGTATAATTGACATACAGTCTTATGTTAGTTGCAGGTGTACAACACAGTGATTTGATCTTTGTATATGCTACAAATGATCAAATCAGTGTCTAGTTATCCTCTGTCACCATACAAAGTCAGTACAATATTATGAACTACTCTACCTATTCTATACATTACATTCCCATGATTTATTTATTTTATATCTGGAAATTTGTACTTCTTGATCTTCTTCACCCATTTTATACCCTGACCCCTGCAATCTTCCTCCCTTCTGGCAACCACCAATCTGTTTTCTATAAATCCTGTTTGGTTTTGTTCTGCTTGTTTTGTTTTTTAGATTACATGTGGTATTTGTCTTTCTGCCTGAATTATTCCACTTAGCATAATACCCTCAAGGTCCATCCATTCTGTCACAAATGGCAAGACTTCATTCTTTTTTATGACTCAGTAGTATTCCATTGTGTGAGTATGTGTGTGTGTTTGTGTGTGTGTATCACATCTTTTTTTATCCATTCATATGTTGATGGACACAGGTTGCTTCCATATCTTGGCAGTTGTCAATAATGTGCAGTGAACATAGGAGTGCGTCTATCTTGTCCAATTACTATTTTCATTTTCCTTCCGATTTATACCCAGAAGTGGAATTCCTGGGTCATATGGTAGTTCTATTTTTAATTTGTTGAGGAACCTCCATACTGTTTTCCACAAGGGCTGCCCCAATTTACATTCCTGCCAACAGTGAATGAGGCTTTTCTTTTCTGCACATTCTTGCTAATACTTGCTATTTTTTTTCTTTTTGATAATAGCTACTTTGACAGGTGTGAGGTGATTATTTCATTGCACTTTTGATTTGCATTTCCCTGATGATCAATGATGTTGAATATCTTTTCATGTGCTGATGGCCATCTCTGTATTTTCTGTAGAAAAATATCTATTTAGATTCTCTGCCCATTTTTAAATTGGACTATTTGTTTTCTGTTACTGAGTTGTATGAATTCTGCATGTATTTTTGTATTAACTCCTTATCTGATATATGATTTGCAAATGTCTTCTCCTATTCAGTAGATTGCCTTTTCATTTTGTTAATGGTTTCCTTCCCTGTGCAGAAGGTTTTTAATTTGATACAGTCTCATTTGTTTATTTTTGTTTTTGTTACCCTTGCCTTTGGAGTCACATCCAAAAAAACATTGCTAAGATGATGTCAAATAACTTACCATCTATTTTTTTTCTAGAATTTTTATGGTTTCAGGTCTCACATTCACATCTTTATCCATTTTGAGTTAATTTTTGTGTATGGTGTAAGAAAGTGGTCCACGGGGCGCCTGGGTGGCTCAGTTGGTTAAGCGACTGCTTTCAGCTAAGGTCATGATCCTGGAGACCCGGGATCGAGTCCCACATTGGGATTCCTGCTCTGTGGGAAGCCTGCTTCTCCCTCTCTCAGTCCTTCTGCTTGTGTTCCCTCTCTAGCTCTATTTCTCTCTGTCAAATAAATAAATAAAATCTTAAAAAAAAAAAGAAAGTGGTCCAGTTTCATTCTTTTGCATGTGGCTGTCCAGTTTTCTCAATGCCACTCATTAAAAAGACTTTACCCCAAAGATACGGATGTAGTGAAAAGAAGGGCCATATGCACCCCAGTGTTCATCGCAGCAATGGCCACAATCGCCAAACTGTGGAAAGAGCCAAGGTGCCCATCAACAGATGAATGGGTAAAGAAGATGTGGTACATATATACAATGGAATACTATGCCTCCATCAGAAAGGATGAATATCCAACTTTTGTAGCAACATGGACCGGACTGGAAGAGATTATGCTGAGTGAAATAAGCCAAGAAGAGAAAGTCAAGTATCGCATGTTTTCACTTACCTGCGGTGCATGAGGGGTAAACTGGAGGACAGTGGGAGAAGGAAAGTAAATGGGAACTAGGGTAATCTAGGGAGGGAAACGAAACAACAGAGACTTTGGACACAGAAACAAACTGAGGGACTTGGAGGGAGGGGGGTGGAGGGATGGGAGAGCCTGGTGGTGGGTACTGGGGACACCTAAAGCGTGGAG
>PITA01024886.1:0-25419 GCA_004023965.1 Spilogale gracilis
ACCTGCTCATTTGCTGTCTTTGGACATTGGTTTCTCCTTCATATTTTTAAAACTTGCTTTTCTTTTTTTTAATAGATTTCTCCTAATTTATATTTTAGTTTATAAATGACCTCTTCAGTTATGCCTCATTGGTTTTTGACTACCCATAGTTTCATTTCAATGTTTATAGTTTTATTTCTAGGATTTTATCTTTTTCAAATAGCCACTCTATTTATCATAGTCTCTCATTCTTTCCTACAGTTTTCAATTTCTTACGTTTGAACATTTTGGACATATTCCTTTTCAGTTCTGTTTCTGGCAATCTGAATTATCTTTGGGGTTCTACAATTGTCTTCTCTGTTCCTCTCATTCTACTCCTTCTTATTGCATCTGGCTCTCTTCTGTTGTGCTTTATCTTATTCACTTTTTATTTATTTTTTATTTATTTTTGAAATATTTTATTTCTTTATCTGTCAGAGAGAGAGAGAGAGAGCACAAGCAGGAGGAGTGGCAGGCAGAGTGAGAAGCAGGCTCCTCGCTGAGGAGGGAGCTCAACACGTGGCTGAATCCAAGACCACAGAATCATGACTGGAGCCGAAGGCAGATGCCCAACCAACTGAGCCACCCAGATGTCTTTTCAGTTTTGTTTTGTTTTTTAAGATTTTATTTACTTATTTGAGAAAGAGAGAGAGCTAGAGAGAGAGAACACAAGCAGGGGGAAGGACAGAGGGAGTCAGAGACACCCCGCTGAGCAGGGAGCTCAACGTGGGACTCAATCCCAAGACCCCAGAATCATGACCTGAGCTGAAGGTAGCCTCTTAACCAACTGAGCCATGTATACACCCCTCACTTTTTATTTTTGAGTTAATTTTTGACTTCTCGAAATCTTTGGGAATCCCAAGGGCCTGGATTGAGGAAGTGTTTCTCTAGAGAGAGTTTGCATTTTCCCCTTTCCTGGCATAAGCCCCTAGTGGGTAACAGGATGACTGCCGAGGAACAAGGGCTTCTTTCTGGGGTATGAACAGCTCTGAGGTTGTACAGGGTGCTGTCTGTATGGCTCTGAGGATGTATCAAAGCCACCAAGTTGCACAGTTGAAAAGTGTGAATTTTCTGGCACATGAATTGTATCTCAATTAAAGCTGTTACATGCAAATGACCCAGGGGAGCTTGGCTCAAGTCCCCTTCCTCGAGTATTTCTTCCAGGGTGGTAGAGCCCCCGGGAGTCCCCCAGAGGACAACATATGAAGCTGTCCAGTGGGAAAATACCGCAGGGCAAAGAGTGTCCTCTCTATGATTCCAGAGGGGGAGAAATGAACATGAGTTCCAAGCTCGGTTCCTTTGTCAGCAAGTGGTTTTGATTTTCCACCCACTTTTCACCAATACCTCTTTTAACACCTGATTCTCCAACTTTTTTTTTTTTGCCAATATGACTTTATTTTATCTAATATTTTCTAAAATGATACTTTTTTAAAAAAGATTATTTATTTATTTATTTATTCATTCATTCATTCATTCATTCATTTGACAGAGAGAAACACAGCTAGAGAGGGAACACAGCAGGGGGAGTGAGAGAGGGAGAAGCAGGCTTCCCGCCAAGCAGGGAGCCTGATGTGGGGCTCAATCCCGGGACTCTGGGATCATGACCTAAGCCAAAGGCAGATGCTTAACGACTGAGCCCCCCAGGTGCCCCAATGATAGACTTTTTAAAATGATTTTATATTTAAGTCATCTCTACACCCAATGTGGGGCTTGAACTCACAACCCTGAGATCAAGAGTTGCAAACTCCATTGACTGAGCCATCCAGGTGCCCCTAAAATGATATATTTTTAAAAATGTATTCTCACTGCTTTTTGAGTTTCTCTGGTTACTATTGTGTCTGAGAGGTTTTTATATTAGCTACTCTTTTTTTAATTTTTCAATTGTCTTTTCAAATCTCTACTCATTTTTTCCTAGATCTTTTCTCTTATTGAGCTCTAAGAAAGCTTCATAAATCAGTTTGTAATCATTTGTCATATAGTGTATGCATTCTCTTCTAAATTGCTGCTTGCCTTCAATTTTGTTTATAATGTTTATGACTTCCGTAACAAGTTCTTACAAATGCTTCTTTATCACAGGAAGTTGTCAATGTTTGAGTAGGTGAAACCTCTAAACTGTTTCTTTAAATGAGAAGTCTAACAAAGTTGTAGGAAAGATCAAGGAAGATGGTCGTAAAACATAACAAAAACTGCATTGATGCATTTTTTTTTACCTTGGGAACGCAGAAATAGAAACTTACTAGCATTACCAAGACCACAGACCCTTCAGTAATATTACAGACTTCCTAGAGGTCAATTTCCTTTCACAGAATTTTGCAGCTGTGTCTGGTACAGACATTGCAATAAGACTCTTTTGATAAAAAAAAAAAACAAACAAAAGCCTCCCCAAAATGTCCAAACTCCTTGCGTGGACAGTTCTCAATGCAAAGGAATATATGCCTTTCTTTAGGCAACGCTGGTAAGTTTCAGAGAAATGGGCACATTTTCATTCTTCTTACCGATATTCTTCTCTTTTTATCCCTAGCCTTTCAAAAGACTGCAGAGTGAAAGCTAAGAATAATAATCCCTCATTATCACCCAGAGGAACGAACAAGAACGGAAAGCTCAGTGAGCACAAGATGAAAATGACAAGGCAGATCACTTCCATTCTGTGATTCAATGCTGGTCTGAGCAGTCTTAGAAACATCTTTATTAGAAGTAAAATCAATCATGTCTCTACATTTATTATAGACTGGGTGGTACATTCAGTGATTCCAGCACTGCTAACAGTGCCTCCTGCACACAGCATGGCCTATTATCTTTCTTACCAGCTAATATGTCAATGTCCCTGAGGCCAGCAGCCCTATTTGGAGCTGCTGGCCTCCACTGGGCACCAGCTTCCAAACTACTAATGCCAGAGCTCTTCTTCTGCCTGGAATGGGAGAAGTTCTTCAACTTCTGTTGAATAGCTCTCTCAAGATTTTAACAGTACAGGGGTTTAACACTTTGTTTAACCAGAGCCCAGGGACTGGGGGTGGCAGCTGTGAGAAGCTAGGTTAGGGTATAACCTCTCAGATTCCTTACTATTGGGTTTCCGGACCCAGAGGATGTGTCTGGATGACTCATGCAGAATGCCAGAGCATTCCCCCGCAATTAAGAATGTCTCGGATATTCCTCTCCAGATTGTTATTGTCTGAGTCCACCCCAGATCACCCCTGGCCTGGTCATACATTGGAAACTCATGGCCAAGATGATAGTATCAGGAGGTGAGGTCTTCGGGAGGCACATAGGTCCTGAAGGTGGAGCCCTCGTGAATGGGATATTGCAATTAACTAATTAACATAAAAGAAGCTCATCCTGTACGTGATCCATATGAGTATAAATGTCCCCTGGTGTTTTGCGTGGTGGGAAATTCAGATCCAAGTGGCTTGTTTGGGAAGCTTTGCTTTCTGAACACGATCTATTGCTTGCCCTGCCTGGCTCCATGGGCTATGCACAGTTGAGGGAATGCCCAAAGCTTGGTGACAACTTCACATGCATCGGGAGCCAGTTTGTCCCAGGCCCTTGGAGCATATTGACGAAAAAGTACTTGGAGGGTCATGTGTGAAGAACGGACAGGGAAACCAAAAATTTTATGAATGATGACAACTGCCATTGGATCTGCGAAAAACACTATTTGGTGGAGGGGGAGGTGAGGCACCCGTGGTTCCCAGTAAAGACAGCACCTAAGCCAAGTGTCAGAGGAATCCAGCTCTCTGGGGCTTGGGCAAGCAGTGGGTGAGTGGATTCAGGTCCTCAGGAAGTTGCCAAAAAGGACCCTGACTGCCCTGAGGGCAGGAACTTTCTTGTCAGGACCCAAGCTCTGGCACACAGAGACTTTCCATACATGTGAAATAGATAGACGCATAGACAGACAGCTAGTAGATAGATGATAGATACATAGATAGTCAGATGGATGGATGGATGGATGGATGGAAGGACAGATAGATAGATGGACAGATAGATAAATACATAGACAGATGGACAGAGAGAAGGATGGATGGATAGAGAGATAATAAATGGACAGATAGAGGGATGGATGGATAGTTGGATAGGCGGGTGGATGGATAGATGTATAGGTGGGCAAAAGGATTGATGGATAGATAGATGATGGATGGATGGACCGATAGATGATAGATAGATAGATAGATAGATAAATAGATATAAATAGATAGGTGGATGGATGGATGGATAGATGATAGTAAGGGAGGTAGTAAGGGATGGTAAGGGAGAACACGCCACCCCTAAATATGCCCCTTTGTCATATTGATTACTTTGAGCTGAAGACACTTGAGAAACAGTTCGAGAAGGGTTTTCTCATCTACCTTTCCTGCCTTAAAATGAGTCCTAAGATCTCCCCTGAAGGAGGGGCCCTCTCTGCACCAGGAAGAGAAGAACATCCTTTTTACCAGAGACGGGAAGCTGACCCTGATGCAGAGCTGGACAAACACATGTCCTGGAAGAAGCATGCTCTTGCACTCGCTCCCCTGTGTTTCTCCCACCCCCAGCCCGAGCCTGGCATCTTGTCGCAGCCCCACGATTGATCATTCTTTCTGCAGAAACATGCGAAAGCCTTTGGGCCTGGAAACTCCTGCAAGTCCCTATTTTTCCTTTTGAAGACTCCCTTGCACATGTAAAAGGGGTAAATAAATATGTAGGCTTTTCTCCCATTAGTCTGTCTTAGGTTGGTTTAATTCTTCAGCCAGCATAGCACCTAAAAGGCAGGAAAGAGGCTTTCCTCCTCTGCAGTGGGAAGACAGAGAAGTCGAGAGATAGGCAGGTATAGAGATAGATCAATTAGATCAATATAGGAGCACCCGAGTGGCTCAGTGGTTAAGTGTCTGCCTTTGGCTTGGGTCATGGTCTCCAGGTCCTGGGATCAAGTCCCTCATTGGGCTCCCTGCTCAGTGGGGAGTCTGCTTCTCCCTCTGCCTCTGTCCCTACCCCATCTCATGCTCTCTCTCAAGCATGTTGTCAAATAAGTAAATAAAATCTTTATTAAAAAAAAGTAATCAATATACACACACATACTTAGATCTATCAATCAGTTTGTCTACATAGTGGTAGTTCGATAAATAGATCAATAGAAAAGGTATAGATAGATCGTTTGGTATAGTAAAATGTAGTGATTTTCCCTTTGGTGAGTTTGAGGCAAACCTAGAGCATATTGGGTGCCCCACAAAGACCTGATGGTGAAGCGAAGGGCTGGCTAATGCAGGCTGTGTCACCACATAAACCCTGAGAGGTGGGCACAGCGCAGTTTTTTCCCGTCACCAGGCGCCTCATTCTGTGGCTGGGGTGGCGAAAGCGGCAGGCACTCTCTGGCCCCGTGGCCCGCGCAGGGCAGAGGTCCCTGGGCAGCCTGGGCAGTCTACGCCAAGCTCTGCTTTCTCTCTACACGTTTTTGTTTTTCTTTTTAACACAGCCTGAATAGGGAAGAGACAAAAGTCTGTAATCTTTTCTAACAAGATAAAGAAGGATGTCTTCTTTATATTCAGGGGCAGATTAGATTGAAGTCAAAAAGAGACGCAGGGGACAATCGTATAATTCACAGGAATACAATCATCACGAAAACACAATCTCTTTCTCCTTCAGAAGCCTTGCTGCTATCTTTTAAAAAAGTGCTTGTGTGGGGAGAATCGGCTCATTAAAATGCATAAGGTTGGGCTTGCCTGACTGTCACCGATGATAGAGGATCTTTACCTGCAGTCCATACCACAGTCTCCATTTTGCAAAAAATGGGCTACTTCCAAGTTTTGCAAATATGAAAATCATGCCCATTTGATGTCTCCATCACTGGCCAGTCTTGTCCCAGCCGCTCACTGGCGTGGCCCGTCCCAAGAAAACCAGTCACCTTCCCTGGCTCTCCTGTCCGGTTCCGGAACAGACCATCAGCGTCCTGCACGAAGGGCTTAAACGGGCACCGTTAGGGGGATGGATAAACCTCAGGAAACATCCTGAAGCCTTCTTCTGCAAACAGGTGAAGAACACTTAGTTTCTTTGTCTCCATTCAGTAATCTCTGCCATGTCACTTGAAATGGGAAAGCCCCTTTTCTCTTCCCTGCCCTGCTGGTGCAGACTTTTAGTCTGCATTGATTTTGCTCCAACATTCTCTCCCCCAGGGACTTGCAGGAAGACAGAAACCGATTAGAGATTTTGGAATAAATACACATGTCTCCAATCGCTTGAAATCTTGCTTTCTAACACAGTCGGCTGGGACAGAAAGAAGCTCAAGTCTCAGAAATAGTGGTAAAGGATGAATCTGGAGCGACAGTCTGAATTTCATTCCGCAGGGATTGCTTGAGTGGTGATTCAGTTGTTTATAGAAACAACTGCATGGAAATGAAGGATGGTGGGAAATGGGTGATCGTATCCCTCTGAACACAAGATTGGAATATCTCCAAGGATGAAAAAAGCAACTTTCCACAAATCCACTGCATGTGTGCATGGACATAGACTTTTATTGGAAGGACCCCCCTATCTCCGCTGTCACTGGACTGCTAGCCAGGCACCCCCAACCCAGGACTGTGAAAGCTTCTTTCAGTTTGATAAAGTGGAATGTTGAAGAAAATCACTGGGAAAAGGGAGAGGAAGCGTAACACAAAGATATTGTATTATTTAGTGAATTTTGTTAGTTCTACTTTATTTTCAGAAGCTGTGTCTATCTCGAGAATGCTTCTGTTTTTGCTTTTCAGTAACAATAAAATAAAACAAAAAGAACAAAAAGTAAATTTCCCAAATCACATCAACACCCAGGTTTTTGGAGAAGACTAATAAGAGTGTTATCTTGTATTTCCTAATCAACCCGAGAATGCCAGGGCCTATCCAGGTCAGCAAGCATACGGGAAGCGTGTTTATAAGCATGTCAGTAAGGCCTGCAGCAAACGCATACCATTCTTCGTCCAGCGTGGGAGGATGTGAGCATCCATAGGGACACAGCCATTGCCAGGGCCAGTGCCCTGCCTTGTGATATTTCCATCCGATTCTAGAACAAGTCTACACTCATTGAAATCAATGCAGAAAACACTGCCAAAGAACAAAGGTGTACTCAGTGAGAATCCCAATCACCTTTTATGTCTTCTAAGGGGCGTCTGGGTGACTCAGTCCGTTAAGCATCCGACTCTTGATTTAGGCTCAGGTCGTGATCTCAGGGTCCTGGGATAGAGTCCACTGCCCGGCTCCTTTCTCAGCAGAGAGTCTGCTTCTCCCTCCACCTCTGCCCTTCCCCCTGCTCGTTCTCTGTCTCTCTCTCTCTCCACTCAAATAAACAAATCAAATCTTTTTTAAATGCAGAAAAAATGAATGCACTTCCGAAAAATGGAGTTTTCATAATGTGAAAAAAGCCTATGAATAGCTGGTCGCATTGGAGAGAAGCCCAGGGCAGGGCAGGAAGGAGGAGGGTTTTCCAGGTGGGCGGGGCCAGAGAGGAGTGACGGTCGAAATGAGGGCACCAACCAATCATAACAGATTCAGGCCATTGATGGATTGATTGCATGTGGGGCGGGGTGGGGGGGATGGATGGGGCAGTGGTAGGTTTGGGTCCGAAGAACTGGATCTCCTGGAGGAGAAATCTCAGGGTGTGACCAGCAGTCTGCTACCCTGTTGGCATTGGCTGAAACACTGGCCGAGTGAAGGGACAAGTGCTGGTGCCGGGGTTCAACCCAGACCCAAGCAGGTGGCCAGAAAGCTGTGGTGGTCCCAGGGCAGGAGGCATTCTCAGCAGAAGAATTATCACGAAGGAATAAAAGAAGGAATCCCAATTGCAAGGCTTCTATCAATGCAGGGGACCAGAAGGAGGCTCAGGCCCAGGTCCTCTCTGGCTCTCAACACCTGGTCCCCCACGGCTGGCAGGAGCTGCTGGCTGGCCCATCACTCGGTCAGCAGTCTCCTAAATCAGGTGGGGTTGGCTGTGGGGAATACACAAGAGGCAGGCTCTGGCTGAAGCCTGGAGACAGGTCCCCATGGGAGGATGATCTTCCAAGCCTGCTCTCAGGGTAGCAGGGAAACAGAAGGAAGCTGATTGTTCAATAAGTATCCCGAGGACCCAATCCCAGATGTATTCTTCATCCTTGTAGCTAAAGAAACATCTTTTTACTTGTGTGCTGTGGAGACCCTAGAATTCTGTGGACTCCTAGAGCAGGCACTGACCCTGGATGGCTATCTAAATTTTAATTAATTAAAATGCAATGAAAAATTCTGCTGAGGGCCAGCCCCAGCAATGGTCAAGGCTTCCAGAAGGCGGGGACTGTGTCGGCGATACGAAATGAGAGAGCCCGAAGATTCTTTTCCCATCCCCTGCAAAGCATCTCCGCCTTGCTGGCTCTCAGTGTCTTTATTTAGAGGCAACAAATTAAAGATTCTCATGAAAGAAATTTTTTTACAGAGAGTGATTTTTGATTACACAGTGTCTGTTAGAGAGACCTAGTGCTTTGATCAGTGAAACATGTTTTTGCAGGTGCACCTATCTACAGCTCAGAGTTAACTCCCAAAACCAAACCAAGGACATGTTATTCAGTGAGGTTTTTTACAGTTTCTTACATTTGGTGCCTAGACGATAAAGGGTAGACTAATGATATGGTGTTTTTTAAGCGGGTCTTACAAACAAGAAGGCAATTGAAAGGCTTAGAGGAGTTGTGTACAAAGTTTAAGCTACATTGTTAATACAATGACCAAAAGTTAGTCTGTCTGGCATCAAGGAGAGAGATAACTTATTTTGCAAAGGTAAAAGCACTTGCTCAAGCCTGTTTTCCATGACTGGGTGCAGAACTCTTTATTCATGGATCCTTTGTGTACGTAGCAATGTCCTTGTTAGTATAGTTTTATTTCTTGTATTAAGCCCTTTATTTAACCATTCGAGAGCCTTGACAATCTCACAATCTCTTCCACAGAGCTGCGGGATAACTAAGATTAAGTTAGTTTTAATGATGGTAAGTAGAAACAAAAGCATTTTGCTATACACCAGACATCGTTTTGAAATGTCAAGCATTCTGTACAAAGAAGCAAACAAGTAGGGTAGAGAAACTACTGCCCCACTCCAACTCCTCACACTTTGTGGGAGGGTTGGGGTTCTGTGCCTTGCAGAGGGAAAACACCTAACTGACCCTGCAGGTGGCTTGCGGCAAAATTCAGTCCTGCCATCCCACCAGCCACATTCTACATGCCCTGTAGCCCTAGGATGGTTGTCTGCTGTATTGGAGGGCACAAACAAGCAGCCCCATCCTTACAAAATCTGTCTCCTAGAATGTGTTATAATGACAGCATGGTGGCTTTATTTATTATTATTATTTTTGTGTGTGTGTGTGTGTGTGTGTGTGTGTGTGTGTGTGCAAAATGGATGGTTTTATTCAAGCATAGGGACAGGACCTATGGGCAGAAAGAGCCGCTACTCGGATTGTGAGGGGTGGCTGATTATATGCTATGGGGTTGGAGAGCTTAGGAAAAAGGGAGATTTATTTATTTGTTTGTTTATTTATTTATTTTAAAGAATTTATTTATTTATTTGAGAGAGAGAGACACAATGAGAGAGGGAGCACAAGCAGGGAGAGTGGGAGAGGGAGAAGCAGGCTCCCCGCCGAGCAGGGAGCCCCATGTGATGCAGGGCTCCCCCTGGGATCAAGACCTGAGCAGAAGGCAGAGGCTTAAGGACTGAGCCAAACAGTAGCCCCCAAAAGGCGGATTTTATAAGGCTTTTCATATGTTAAAGAAGACTCACAGGATATCAGAGGCCTGGTGGTTGTCAAGTTAAGGTTGTTTTTCCCTCCAGCCAGACATTAACAAGAAGAGACTTGGGAGCTACCTGGAAGAATGTCACGTGGGTCTCACCCAGGAGTGGAGGGTGGGGGAAGGTTCCAGGAGGTCAGTTTCTGCTTTGTCTTCACCCAACCTTCTCTTCCTTCATCATTTGCCACCAATTTTGACCCTCAAAGCTTTAAGGTTGTTGAAGGTGGGAGATCTCATTTTCTGTACCGTCTTCCTGCGTAGAGATGTCCATACCTCTGGGTCAGTATTGGTCAGTTGAGAACATAAAGGGGAGTTATGAAAGGGGAAGCAGCTGAATCCAACAAGATCAAACAGATGAGCCTCCTTGAGCAGAAGGGACCCGTTAGCTGGAAGCTATGGTGGTAAAGGAGTCCTGACACTAGGAGGGGAGACACCGGAAATGACAAAGTAAGGTGAGTATGGGCGGCTTATTGGTCGTGCCTATGATAAATGCCTTGCACCTCCTCCCACCCAGAGCAGGAGCTCATGGTAAACACACAGAAATGGTACAAAAATGTATAAAATAACTAAAGAAAAAATAGAAAAAAGAAATATCTCCAAGGAGCAGAAAAAAAGCACTCTTAGGTCTTTAAGAAGAATGGGTCTAGATAGAATGTGATGGCCAGGGAACTTCTGGATTACTTTTAAATAAATGGCACTGCATTTAAAATATATAAGGTGAAATTTTAATAATTAAAAATGATCGATTGGGAAATAAATCACTTCATTTGGCCCAGAAATGGGATTTAAACTTTGTGTTTCTCCACTAATTGAAAGTCTGAAATTAAATTTCTAAGTAATATATACCTTAAAACTGGTAATTTTGTAAAACTGTGTTGAATACATATTATAAGTAAACATTATGGATTGAGTCATTTTTTTTTTTCAGTTTCAAGAACATTTGATTTTTCAAGCCATTGAGCCGTGGATGTTTAATTATGCAAGGATGTTAATGAAGCTCAGAAGAGGGGCTGGTTTAATATTTGGGTGTATATTTGATATTTCCCAAGGAAACCATTGATTAAAATTCCATAGTTATATCATTTACATTTCTCACTGATGCTGACATTTATTTATTTATTTTAAATGTGTTTGTTTTTAGATTTTTACTTTATTTATTTATTTGACAGAGAGAAAAGAGAGAGGCAGCACAAGCAGGGGGAGCAGCAGGCAGGGGAGAGGGAGTCGCAGACTCTGTACTCGGCAAGGAGACTGACACGGGACTCGATCCCAGAACCCCAGCATCATGACTGAGCAGAAGGCAGAAGCTTAACCTGCTGAGCCACCCAGGGGCCCCTGATGTTGACATTTAACGTATTTGACAAACTGCATGGCATTCCATTGAGCCAAATCATCTCTTAAGAAATAAATCTTGCTTTTCCTTGCCAAATTATCCAACAGAAGCTACCAGGCCTGTCAGCCCCGGGGTGGGGCAGTGATGGTCGAGGGGACTTATCAGGAGTGATTAGCCGGTAAAAGAAACAACTGATCTTTTCATCTGACTGATTTAAAATATGCTCAAGGCTTCAGCTACATAGGCAAACACTTCCCATATTCTTTCATTTCCTTTGGAAGACTTTGGGGGGGGGGCTCATTTAGTGACTGCTATTCCGCTAGCCTTCTGGAATGCCTGGTCCTGTAGCTGAAGACCCTTCATGGTCCTCTTTCTTCAGCCCCCTGTGACACACTCACTCCGTGATTATTGTGTGTCTGGAGATTTCCAAGTGCAGGGGTGTTTAGAAGAAGATGTAGGCATTTGGAGCTATTACAACAATAACAGAGAGTGTGGAGGGAAGGCTGCTCGGAAGAGGTGGCATTCATGTCAACATAGCCATGGCCTGGATGTGAGCTCTTGGGGAGGGGCCCAAAGCTCTGCCTCTTGGCTTCCCCAGAAGGATCTTCCACATATTCACCTGAAGTCATCTGAAGGGGTGAAGCCAGTCAGTGAGTGAGGTAGGGATGTGGGGGAAGGAGGGGTTGTCACTTGAAAATAAACGACACATCACCTAAGTCAAGTCTTGACATCTCCGTCTGCAGGAAGATGTGGCCCGGCCCTGGGAAACCACGTTGAAGGATTGCCAAGCCCCCACAACACACAGGAGAGTATGAGTAGTCAGACTTTCCTCCCTGGGGATAATAAAGACCTTTCCCTTCCTTGGGTTAAGGTCCTTGAGTGTGCCTCATCCTTACTCCTGGGAAGGACCTTCTGTCATCACACCCTGGGAACCTGGATCGAGCAAGTGCCCTGGGGAGGGGTGGCAACTGAGCGAACACCACCACATCTGTGCCTTTCTGAAAGGTGTTCTTGTTGGAAAAAATACATGTATTTCTCTGACATCATGCTTAACTCTCGCTTTCAGTTTGCTCATAGGGAACTCATAAATGGACACTAGAAACCAGGGCAAAAAGCACAACAGAATAGAAAAATGCCCTTTGGTATGAAATGCAGGGAATAGTGGCATTTGGGAAAGGGTCTCTAGGAAAAGAGGTCTGGGGGCCTTTGGAGGTGCAGCCCGCACAACTCACAGAGAGCATGCCAGGAGCATGGGCAGGCTTTCCGAACCCAGGAGCTGGCACATAGTGTATCTTGAATTTGGATTTCTGTCTTTTGAGTCAGCAGTCCCAGAGGCCCTCTATGATGCTATCCTCCTCCTAAGACCACTTTTGAGGCCTTTTTAATTACGGCGACTGGGTTGTGAGGGTTGTCAGGGTGGGGAAACCCCCAGGCATTGAGCCCTGGAAGAGAGCTGGGCTCAGGAGCCTGGGAGGAGGGTGGCGCTCCCCGGGCCTAGAGACCAGCCTGGTCTCCGGGGGACAAGCAATGCCGGCTCAGCTTCTTGCAAATGCAGACTCTCTTGGCACACAAGCCCAGGCCGAGATCCACGCAAGTGTCTGAGCCCAGACCAGGAAGCTAAGCGCTGCAGCATCCTCAGTGTCACACGTCACTCAGGTCTGCCAGGAGGTGTCTATCTGCCCCACTGGACAGAGGCTTTTTCCCAGAGCCAGTGACTTCAGCGTGTGAACAGCCCGTGTGTTCATGGGGGTTCTGTCTCCGCCAGCCTCTGACTACCTGACGGGTTTGTGGGTCTCTGCGGGCGCCGGGCACGTGCAGCACATGCACTCTCGTCCTAAGACAATATGCTTCTCCATCCATCCTGATTTCCCTTGGTTTTATCTTCCACTTGAAGGGGAAACATTTGTAGAATGTTATGTGCAGTATGATCCCATTGCTTTAGAAACACAACAAAGCAGGGGCGCCTGGGTGGCTCAGTTGGTTAAGCGACTGCCTTCGGCTCAGGCCATGATCCCGGAGACCTGGGATCAAGCCCCGCATCAGGCTCCCTGCTCGGTGGGAAGCCTGCTTCTCCCTCGCTCACTCCCCCTGCTTGTGTTCCCTCTCTCGCTGTGTTTCTCTCTGTCAAATAAATAAAATCTGAAAAAAAAAAAAGAAAGAAAGAAACACAACAAAGGAACCTGTACATGCACAGAAGCTGTCCAGGAAATCACGTTAACAGTGGTTCCGTCCGCAAAGGATGCTGGCTCTGGGCGTGGGAGGATATCATGCGTGATTCCACAAAGTTTATCCCATCTGCCTTTTTAATGCTTGAATTATTTTCATTATTTAAAACCATGGGGCGCCTGGGTGGCTCAGTTGGTTAAGCAACTGCCTTCGGCTCAGGTCATGATCCCGGATACCCAGGATCGAGCCCCACATCAGGCTCCCTGCTCAGCGGGAAGCCTGCTTCTCCCTCTCTCACTCCCCCTACTTGTGTTCTCTCTCTGGCTGTGTTTCTCTCTATCAAATAAGTAAATAAAATCTTAAAAAAAAAAAAAACCAAAACATGTTATGCACTAAAACTCAAAGGCTGATTAAATATTTGAAAACGAATGCATTACATTTTAAAATAAGAGGAAACTCTAATTGGGGTTTTACTTGTATGGATTTCAGAAAATGAAGAGTGTCCCAGGACAGAATGGGCAGGTTCCCAGGAGTATGTATAGACTAGAGTTCAGTTGCCAGGTACGGGGTTTCCTGGGTGACATGTTTAGAAAAATTAGCTCCTTTACTATTTCTGTGGTGTGAAGACTTAAAAACACCTTTCACCTATGACTTTTCCCTCCCCTGCACACCTTTACCCCCTCCCCTCCACACCTGCATCTCCTCCCTCCCCCCAACCCTGTACTTCCTCCCTCCCTTCCATACCTAGATCTTCTTCCTCCCCCCAACTCCATACCCCCTCCTTCCCTCCACACCACCTGAATGAGCCTCTTAGTTAAGCAAAAGATTCAGTAGGAAATGGAATGGGTCAGACATCCTGCGTTGGGGGAATCTTGATTGACAGGAACTGCCAACTGCAATTACAACACACTGAATGTGAGGATTTGGACCAGATGAGGGGATCTCAGCCCAGGACCCTTTATACAAGGTAGCTGGCTACGTTCCACGTTTTAGTACCAAGGATCAAAATCCATTGACTCAGTAAAAGGTCGGTGTTCTTTGCAGAACATAGGTAATAGCATTATGTGTTTGTTTCAATAATACATAGTTTAAAGGAAAGGAGTTTGCTTTTCTCAGGCAGATACACTTCTTCATCTCAGGCCTCTGTAATACATGCTAGAATTTCTGGCATAATGGTTAACACAAATATACTAAGACAGATACAGGAGAGCTCTCTCCTCTCCAGGTGCCCACTGGGACAGATCTCGGGGCACAGGGTCCACCGTCCACGTGCACATCCCAGACACCTGAGTCACACATGAGCCAGCAGGAGCCAGCTGTCCTTCTGGACATGCACAGATGTGATATTCTGCCTCTCAGGGCTTTTCAATCACCCTATTACTTACTCCACAGCTCATTTCTCCAGATGAGGAAACTGTGTTTAAGGAACTCAACCCAAGTTTTCAGCTAATACAAGTGGACAGAATGAATAATCCAATTCTCAGAAATGAAAAGGGACAAAGACATCCCAAATGTGTAGTTTTGCACAATGAAAAATATCCGGTTCTGTGAAGCCCCCGTATGAAGGTGGGCCTGAGGAAAGGCCTAGAATGACACGAACCCAAAAGAACCTCTCTTGGGCTACAAGGAACCAAGGCAAAGCTCCGGGGAGGGCGACTAACTTCTCCTCTCTTGTTCCAGGGTCGTCCAGTGCAGCCTGCCTTGCATTCCCAGAAGAGCCTGGAAGACAGACATCCAAAAATGTGGAAAATTTGAGAACTACCTCAGAAAGAATTTGGGGTGCGGTTATCGACACAGAACTACCTGGAAAATAGTGAATTTTCCCAATTCTAAGGCACTTCTTGGTTTTCCTTCTCCACATTTTAACATCGAATAAGACATCGGGTATAATGGCTTCTTTGTTGTTTTCCTATTCTTAGCAGTATGGAAATTAGCGATAAGTAACCTTGCCTCTTGCGACAGAGGACAGGGCAGGGGTTTCTAGGGGAGCTGCACAGAAAACAAAGCAAAACAAGAGCAAAGGGGAAAAAAAAAAAGCAACAACATCCCATCTCTGCAGAATACAAATACCTCTGACTCTCAGAAGGGGGCCTCCAGAGCTATGTGCTGTTTTTGCCCACACCGCAAGTAGCCCACGTAGAGGGTGGAATGAGGAAGCTCCCACAGGACAGGGCACGTGTCTCAAGACTTGGTTTTCCCTCCACGCGGGCATCAGCTACTCACATGATTTTGCTTTATTCTCAACACGATTCTCTATGAACTTTACTATCTTCCTAATGCCAACTTTCTGTTTTCTTTTTGTAAACAATCCCCCCCTCACCCATTCTTCTCGCCTTTACGTTTTTTATATTCGTTCCCTTTATTTTGGAAACATCAGAAAACTTGCCAAGGCGTGTCTGGATATCCATCACCTTTCATTATTTTCTTTCTCCATGGAAAACTTTTTTCAGATTTAGAATATTTTTTCTCTGTGTGTCCTGTGACTTTGCCCGTTGGTCACATCTTGGAGAGTGCAGGTGCACGCACGTGCGCCCACAGGTACACGCACGCGCAGGCGCCTGCAGCTGTGTACAGGCACGCACCTGCGCACACATACGCACCTGGGCACGCCTAGAGCCTCCGCACCTGGGCATGCACGGAGCTGTTTCTCTAGCTTAGAGCGTTTATGTTTTTCACTGAGAAGTCTTCATCTGTATATACATTTTCCTTTTAAGTTCAGGGGAATGTCTTCTAAACAATGCATTCAATTTCCTTCTGGTTCAATACCATCATTGATTCTGTTCTTGAAATTTTGATAACCGTGCATGCTCTTTGAAACATAAAATACTATTTTTTCTCATCACGTGTGTCTCTTGTGTGTCTCTTTAATACCGTCACATTGAAGCTGGCTTCTCCAAGGGGTTCTTTCCCACCCCAACCTTTTCAAATGCAAAACTAGTTATCTGTTGTTGTTTGTTGGGACATGGATGTGAGATTGGTTTGTTTGTTTCCCAAGAGCACAGCAAGGGTACATGTTTGGAGCTCACAGTCCTGGACGTTTTTAGTGCTCTGTCTGGTTGGGTTAGGGGTACAGTGACTATGAGAGAGGTTGTCACTCTGATGGCACCCATCTTCTGTCCTCCTTCATGATGCTGGGTGGAGGCGACCATGGTTCCACTCACCATGCTGGCTCCCTGCAAGGTGGCCCATGCACACAGGGACAGAATGCAGGGGAGCTCCCCGAGAGAAAGAAAGCATTGCTTTCTGTTGAGATAAGTTTGTGGACAGAGATGACTCACCTGCACAGAGTAGACTCCTCTTCCTTAAGCCTCGCTTAGACTGTTTCCTTAGCTTTTTGAAGGGGGATATCCTATCTCATCTAATATTGAGGTAGGAAATTAATGCTGTGTTTTGGTGGGAGGACTGTCTGAGGAACTAACAAACGAATGAATGAATGAATGGGGCAGCAATCAGGGCATCAGTGAGGGAGTGCTCCCAGAAACACTGCTCATCTGCACTCTTTTTCACCATGTCCCCTGGCCAGGACAGCTGTCACTGTGTGCTCCCCCCCCATCCCTGAGCTGTCCTCCCTGTGCATCTAGCCCAGCCAGACTGGGGCACAATGACTTTGATTTTATGAAAATTAGTGGTTACATGACTTTGGGCAAGTCTGTTGCTCTTTCTCTGGGCCCCAGTGTCTCTCAGGAGCCCCGGAGACTGGGCTGCATGCCTCTCTGGTCTGTCTGGGTCCTTATTCAGCAATCAGGATCAGTCCTGCCCATGGTCTGGGCACTCAGCCCTGTAGCTTCCAAGTAGGCCCTGTGTTAATCTGGGTTCTCCAGAAAAACTGAACGGTTTCTGTATATGGATGGTGTGGGCTCACACGATTATGCTTACAAGCTGAGAAGTCCCAAGTCTGCAAGGTAAGGACCCAGCAGAGCAAGTGGCATGGTTCCAATTGGAGTGTGAAAGGTCAGAAGCTGGGGGGCCAATGGTGTAAGAACTGTCCAAGGGCAGAAGAAGACTAACGGCCTAGTCTAGCCAGGCAAAGAGAGCAAATTCTTCCTTTCTCCATCTTTGTTCTCTATTTTGGACCTCCATGGACTGGCTGAGGCCACCCACACCAGGGAGGACACTCTGCTTTACTCACAGGACTGACTCAAACCCCAGTGTCAGCTGGAAACACCCTCCCAGACACAACCGGAATAACATTTAGCCAAATACCTGGGTGCTTCGTGGTTCTGTGAGGCTGAAACATGGACATGAACAGGACTTTCCTCTGACTCAGGCCTGAGTTCCTAGTTTCAAGGGTGTCCCTCCTGACTGCGGGCCAGTCCTCCCTGTGGCTGACCCTCAGATCCCAGCTTTGGGTGCAGAGGGGTGGCCTGTCTTAGCCCTCCACTCTGAGGTTAGTGGGTGCTGCCCTAGGCTGTGACATGCTGGAGTGCTGGTCTACCTTGAGGGTGAGCAGTAGGCAAGGGTTACTGCAGAGGAGAACCCATACAGAACCTAGTGGGCAAAGGCTTGCATGTGCTTGCAAGCCACTGGCCAATTCTTCAGATGATTTCAGCACCCTCTTTTTTTTTTTTTTAAGTTTTTATTTATTTATTTGACAGAGAGAAACACAGCTAGAGAGGGAACACAAGCAGGGGCAGTGAGAGAAGGAAAAGCAGGGAGCCCATGGAGCAGGGATCCCGATGTGGGGCTTGATCCTGGGACCCTAGCCAAAGGCAGACGCTTAATGACTGAGCCACCCAGGTGCCCCTCCAGCACACGTTTTAAACTCCAAGCCCAGCATTTTTTTTAAAGAATCGAAACTACTGCACTTGAACCACATCAGATCATATTGCTTATGACTCAGGGCCTAGAGAAGCAACAGGCTGGCAACAGTGAGCTGGTGTCCAAAGGGAAAAGCCTCATTTGCAGGTAACATCTGCCTGAAGGGCCAAGGCCCCCCGAGAACACCTTTTAGGCAGCCCATTAAATATGTAAACAGTCTCCAAACTCCAACCTTGAGTTTCACTTCAGCGAGCCAGAATCACCAAATGTTCTTACTGTTCAATGGCCCCGATCACAGAGCCGGGTAAACCCTAAATCAGCCCATGGTTACTCTGAAGAATAAACTGTACAGTAAAGTCCAATCGATACCTTCGAGGATGGTTCTATTCTTTTGGTGATGGTTTCTTCAAAATACAAACACTATATTTTCTTTGCATTTTTGAAGGATGTTTCATTTATGTAGAAGTTCCATTGAAAATGAATAGTTTTCTGGTACATTCCCTCACAGAAACATGGACAAATTACAGAACAGCCATTCAACTCAGAATAGGGAAATTTCAAAATAAACTTCAGGAGCCAGAATTCTTGCACTGCATGTGAATTCACTATTTTTAGCCTAAACATAAGATTTATATTTAGCGGCTGAAGTCAGCTGATGTAGCTTTATTTTTGGTGTGACCCAACTGAAATATGAAGTTGACTGTGATTATGGGTCCAACACACCAATTTTAACTTATTTTAATATCTGGGGTGACTGATCATCAAAGGTAACATTGTCTTAGATTTTTCAGACCTCACAGAGTATTTTCCCTTTATTAGCTGTTTTTAAACTTGAGACAGACTTAGATTAAATCTTCCCCAACCTGGAAATATCTCTTTGAACTTGGTAGCTAACTTCTACTTAAAATGATTTGGTGTCTTACCTTGGTTATTAATGTGAGCTTGAAAATAAGTCTGGAAAATATCTTTCAGGTCCTCATTCATGTTGTGGCAAAAGTCGTCTCAATTAGCTTTCATTTGTATTTTATGAACTCTGGTTAATTTCACTGGGAAGTCTTCCAGCAGAATTAACAAGCTTTTATTTAGGGGGAAACATAGTATATTCGCTGATACAAATGTGGTAGTAAAATCAATTTTTCAGTAGAGTGGTGGCCCATATTCTATTTTAGTTTATCTATTTTTATTTCACTCTGTTTCATTTCATTGTATTGGTTCTCTCTCACTCTCTTTTGAAGGTTTTTGTAATTTATTTCAGAGAGAGAAGAGCCAGTGAGAGAGAGCATGAGTGGTGGAGAAGGGCAGAGGGAGAGGGAGAAGCAGACTCCCCACTGAGCAGGGAGCCTGACAAGGGACTCGATCCCAGGACCCTGGGATCATGACTTTAGCTGAAGTCAGACCCTTAACAGACTTGAGCCACCCAGGTGCCCCAACTATATTGATTCTCATCTGCAGGGAGAGTAAGCTGAGAGGACTCAGAGGTGGGCCAGTGGAGGAGGGCAGATGCCCATCCCAGGTCACTGTCACCCTGGTCTAACTCAGTCTGGTCTAATGCTGATCCAGCTAAATGGTATTTCATGTAACTGGTATTTTTCCCCTTCTTTGCTTGTGAGAGCGACTTTAAAGTGTATATATGGATTTAGAAGAGTGAGTGGACATGGTGGGAAACAGTAAAAGATAAAGATAACTGAAATCACAAGGTCCCATTTCATTTCTTTCTTGGCATCTCTGATGAGTGTGTAGGAGTTGATACCTTTGCAACTTAGAGTGAAAGGAAATTACCTCTTCACTTTATCACAAACGTGGTTTTTAGTTAGATTCCCACTGTGGATCTTCAAGTTTATGACAAACATACAGTTTTAAAATATCATTTTTTAGCCCTTTTTCTTTGGCCACATTCTCCTTACTAAGTCTATATTTCTCCTAAAAAATGGGTATTGACAGATGAATGGATACAGAAGATGTAGTGTGTATTTATACACAATGGAATCTTACACAACCATCAGAAAGGATGAATATTTACCATTTATATCCACGTGGATGGAACTGGAGTATATTGGGCTGAGCAAAATAATCAATCAAAAAAAGACAGTAATCATACAGTTTCACTCAGATGTGGAACATAAGAAACGGGGCAGAGGATCATAGGGGAAGGAAGAGAGAACTGAATGGGAAGTCATCAGAGAGGAGAAAAACCATGAGAGATTCTTCAGTCTAAGAAACAAACTGAGGGTTGCTGGAGGAGAGGGGGATGGGAAGACAGAGTACCTGATGTGATGAGCCCTGGGTGTTAAACACAACTAATGAATCATTGAACACTACATCTGAAACTAATGATGTACTATATGCCGGCTGATTGAATTTAAATTAAAAAAAGGAAAAAAAAAAAAAAAAAGAGTGAGTATCACCCAGGAGCCTGGGTGGATCGCTTCGTTAAGAGTCTGACTTTTGATTTCTGTTCAGGTCATTATCTCTGGGTCCTGAGATCGAGCCCCATGTCAGGCTCCAAGCTGGGTATGGAGACAACTTGAGACTCTCTCTCCTTCTGTGTCCCATCCTCCCCCCTTGCTTGTGTGTGTGCACTCTCTATCTCTAAATAAATAAATAAAATATATTAAAAAAAAGAAGAAGAAGAAAAAGAAGTATGGCCCACATTCATTATTTTATTTCCATAACCCAGAGGATATTGGATTTTATATAGCCTAGATGTAACATCTGCTCTGCTATTTACCAGTTGAGTGAAATGGGTAACAGTCCCTACCTCATGGGATTTCCTGAGTTATGGGTACAATATATAGGAAATTCCTAGCATACACAACATCTGGTAGACAGCTGTCATAATATGTGTGTTGACCTAGAAAATCTCTTCATGAAATCTTTGAAGGATCACATATGCAAGGTATATGGACCAAGATCATGTAGTTAAGTGGTAGAGACAGAATATGAACGCACACCCCCTGGTATTGTTCAAGCCATCTTTATGGACCAAAGATGCCCCTCTAAAAAAATAAAATATAGATGATGATGTATCATATATGTATATAATAATTATGTTGTAGTATATTAATGTATGCGGCACCACGCAGAGTGCTGAGGAGCTATGGCTGCCACATGAGGGTTGAGTGGACCAAGGAGTATCAGCTAGAATTCACCAAGCCAGAAAGCAGTTCACTGACCAAAGTCTGCCTTCTAATTCAAGCCACAAACACTACAGCACGTGCAGCTTAAGAAGCGAGGTCCTTTGTCCTGCTACACTTTCTTTAACTATCCTCTCCCCGCACCCCGTTCTAATATTTTTTATTTTCCACAAAACAAATGCACCAAATATATAAAGAACAAACAAATCATCACATCTGACTGATTCCAGGTAATCCAACTTTGACAAAAAGAATTGTCATAGGCAAGAGTCTTATGTGTCTTCTGCAAAATGCATTCATTTTGTAACAAATCAAATATAATCAATAATTTTGACAAATGAACAGTTATAAAAACCCTCATTCTTGGGGCGCCTGGGTCACTCAGCCAGTTTAGTGTCTGCCTTCGGCTCGAGTCACAATCCCAGGGTCCTGGGATCAAGCCCTGCATTGGGCTTCCTGCTCAGTGGGAAGCCTTCTTCTCTCTATCTCTCTGCCTGCTGCTCTGCCTACTTGTGGTCTATCTCCCTGCCAAACAAATAAATAAAAACTTAAAAAAAACCTCATTTTTTAACCTTTTTATTTCATCTCATTTTACTCTCAACCTGAGAGCATATAAAAATCTCTTTCGGTTCTTGAGCATGATTAGACTCTGGAGAGGGAAGGTTTAGAATTCACGGAATCTGGATGCCTGGTGTCTGAGAAAGGGTAGATGTGCAGTTTAACAAGATCCCTTTGGTCAAGAGATTGAGATTATCCAGATGTTGTGGCGACAACTTCCCCAGATTAATGATGAGCCTTGGTAGCTCTCTAAAAACCTGTAAGATAACACTGAGATCACGGGATGAGATAATACTCCAGCCTCTGCCTGGAGACAAATGTTTCTCAAAAGAGACAAAGACATCCTCCTCCCTTTTCCTGTAATGAGGAGCTTCTGAATTATTGCTGGATATGAATAACAAAGACAAGGGATGAGACAAGATTCTGGTTCTTATACTTAGGAAACAACAAATTTGGAAAAATCATCTAAGTCTCCTTAATGATGGGCAGGGGGTGGGGGGAAGGGTGAGGAGGTGCCTGGAATGTGGGGAGGGGAAAGACAGTGAACTGCAGAATAAAAATATGGCACAGTGTCTCTACAAGTTAAAGAGAGAAGTCTGGGCCAGCTGCTGGGGGAAACAAAACCATGAGAGGCTCCAACATGCAAATGGAGGCAACCAGCCCAACATCTGCCCGGTAAGGAAAATGGACTCCCCCTTACTTTGATTTCACACTCATCAATCTAACTCTTGCTTTTAATTCATCTTCTCCAATAATACTTGTACGCAGAGAATAGGCATCAGATACAGGCATCGACTTAACAATGAACATTTTTCATGCTGCTGGGAAATACTGGCATCGTAGTCCATCTGATTAACGTGGGACATCACCTTGATGGGATTTTCTCAAACTTTGAAAATGGAGGACTCCCTTAAGAGAGGACATAACCAGGGGCGCCTGGGTGGCTCAGTTGGTTGAGCGACTGCTTTTGGCTCAGGTGCTCATCCCAGAGACCTGGGATCAAGCCCCACATTGGGCTCCCTGCTGAGGGGAAGCCTGCTTCTCCCTCTCTCACTCCCCCTACTTGTGTTCCCTCTCTGGCTGTGTTTCTCTCTGTCAAATAAATAAAGTCTTTAAAAAAAAAAGAGAGAGAGAGAGAGGACAAAACCTGGATTGACTTCAATGAATTACAGTGTACTCAACATATTCATATGTAAATCTCTGTGTAAACCGCTTACGCTTATAATTATAATACACCTACAAGGTCAAAATGCATCGATGGACAGAATTTAAATTTCAGTTCACATTAATTAAATACAGTGTGTTATGATTTTCTGAAGCTAAACTGCTAATCATGATGGGAATATGAACTTCCCCTGGGGTGGGCTCTTCTGAGTTCTGTGTATCCGTCCCATGCATCATGACCTGATGCCCACACCTATTCACTCAGTTTGACCACTGGCCGTTCTTTTCATCTGATATACTAGCAAACTCCAAGATCTGGTTCAACCCAACCGTTCAGTCTTCTCCACCTCCCAGAACAGCTAACCTCACTGGAGGAAAACACAAGCACTTGCCTTCAGATTTTACTTTAAATCCATGCTCAAAATCTCAAATGGAAATTAAACCCCATCCCCAAATCCTACTACATGTTTTTCATATATTAGTTTTTCTATTTTCCAGAACTTCCATATCACAGTCTCTTCTCCCTTCCCAGCCCCCTCTACATGGCCGCCCTTCCTACGCGGCCTCCCAGTCACCAGCAAATACATACACACATACACACTGATGTTCTCAGGTGCCCTGTGCACACAGTGGGGAGACATTAGAAGCCCTCAGATTGTGGTTCTTTATCTTCCCACAACTGCCACTACCACTTCACATGCATCTCTTTCCATCTTCTGTAGATTTTCATCATAAATTACCTGGATGAAATGTCCCAGTTCCACCTTCTTACTTGTGTCTGGATTTCAAATCCTCTCAGTTTATCAAGATCTGGCTTCTTCAATTTGTGTCTGTCATGCAGCATGAATTTCTCCCTCAACTCTGGACCATTTCCATCAGGGTCCTCCCTTGTTCTATACCTCCCAGTGTAAAAGGAAAATCCCTTTAAAATCTGTATCTTTCCACCCTCTGGGTAGTACCTTACCTCAACTTTCCCACAGGAAGACTTCTTAGCAATTACCCACATTTTCTGCCTCTTCTTCGTCACATCACCTTTGATCATCATCTTCCTCATTTGCAGCTGTGTCTCCTCTGACACTGTCCCTATGAAGGTTGTCAATGACATTGGCATTGTCAAACCCAATGATCACACATCCTTATCCCACTCAGACCTCTCTCTACTTCTGGAAATACTTTCTGTTCTTGACTTCAGGGACAGGGGAATTTGAATAATTTCCTTTCCGCATGCCTGGCTATTCCTTTTTGGAGAAATGAGGTGATCAGTATCACTTGAACAGTATTGCCTCCTCAGAAACTTGACTTCAAAATGCAAGAGTGCTCCAGAGGTTTTCTCATTCTTTCTCTCTCTCTGTGTCATGTTACTGAATTCCATGGATTTTCACATGATCCGTACATTCCTTAAGTCCTGACATCTATAGACTCCTACACTGTCATTTCTTGATATTACCACTTGGATACCTACTTGGTATCTTAAAACAAATATGGGAAAAGCAGAACTCTTGATTCCTTTTTCCCCAAACCTGCTGTCTCCCTAGTCTTACTCTGTCTCAATAAACCGTAGTTACTCTTTTTCCTTCATTGCCCAAATCAAAAACCCCGGGTGGACTTTGACCTCTTTCCTTTCTACAGCTGCCCTACTTAAGCTCTTAAAAAGTCCTCAGCAGCGCTACTTTTAAAACCTATTCTGAATTATTTCACTTCTCCCCATTGCCATTTGATCACAATTCTGTCTCACCTCATTCATCTAGATCACAATAGCCACCTAAACCATTTTTTCATGTATTTTGTCTCCTGATTCCCTAAGCTATTTATCTCCACAATAGCCTGAGTTGTTATTTATGAGTGAAAATCAATTTACAACATTTAGATCCCTTTATAACCATCGAGGGTTCAGGTCCAAGACAGTGACATAAGAACCTCCTAACTCAGCGCTTCACATGGATACACTGAATCTACAGCTAACACAGAGCAATTTCCAGAAACCAGCCAAGCTAAGTGACTCCTCTGTATCAAGCAAGTCAGACAATAACCACAATACCATCATGAAAATGGGAGGAAAAGGTTAAGACATTCTCACCATAAACCCATCCCTGCCATAGCACCACACAATCCAAAGGATACTCCCAATGAACACAACTCAAGAGCAAACACCAAAGAATCCAATTAAGAAATGTGCAGAGAATCTGAATAAGCATTTTTTCTAAGGAGGACATCCAGATAGCCAGCAGGTATATGAAATGTCCTCCACATCATTCATCATTAGAGAAATGCAAATCAAAACCACAATGTGATGTCACCTGACACCTTATACCTGATACACATTTTCATGAGATATCATTAAAAATATGAGAAAACGAAGGGTCAAGATGGCGGAAGGCCAGGTGACCGCATTTCAGGGAGTTCCCTGAAGAGAGCTGAATTCCAACAAAAAAACCACTACAAGACCACCGTGAACACCCATGAAACCAGCCTGAAATGTGATATTTCCCACTTCTGGACCGCCACGAGAGACAAAGAACATCGGCAAAAAGGTAGAAACAAATTGGAGGGTCT
>PITA01024887.1:0-25417 GCA_004023965.1 Spilogale gracilis
AAAAAATAAAAGTCTATTTTATTTATCTGTATCATTTACTCTGATTCTACAACCATCTTTTCCTGCAGCACAGTACCTTGCAGGCATTGCTTAATTATTAACATAGATTCCCTCATAAAAGTTCATCGGAAAGTTTGTCAACTTTCTTGTTGTCTGCATATTTAGTGAGATTTTTAAAAACAGTAGTAACTTCTAAAAAGATAGTAACATTGATGTTACCACTGGATTTAATACAAATGAAAGAACATTTTATTGTTATTGCAAATATAATTAAGTAATAACAATGTAAAAGTTAACATAAAGCCTATGAGATGTAATAAGATATTTCCTATATGATCATGTTGGCTATATTTTCTAACAAGGACAACATTCCCAAGCATATTTAGTATTTAAACCAATATGCTTAACCATAGTGTCTCTTCTGGGAAAAGGCATACAACCCCATTTATCTTTCATGGCATCCATTCTACTCTGATGGTAACTTCTGATAACTTTTACTTTTTATAGACTTCTTAAGCTACCAACATTCTTTTCCGAAGTATGACAAAAATGTGTATTTGACTTCCCTTAATATTTATGTTTTAATTTAAATATTTTAGATCTAAATTAGATGAGGATTAAATGAACTATTGGATTAGCACTGTCACTTATTTTAGCATAGGTATACTTTTTAATCAGCATAATTTCAGTTAAATAGAAATGAATATTACTTAAAATATATTATTTCTATTTTAATGAGGCAAGCTGGAAAATATTCACCCTATATTCAGTTTTTTTTATTTATAATGTACATAACCATATTAAATTTTAAACTTTCATTCTCTATGAGTTTATTAAAACACATGCATATTCTGATAAGCACAGATTCATGTGTTTATCTCTGTGAGTCAAGTGGTGCTTTGCTTGTTTTGGCTTACATCCTCATCCCAGATTAAATCCATCTGAGAGCCATAGATGAATAATTAAAAAATAAACATTGAACATATTTAGCAAATCATATCTGTTTTACCAATTTGAGGTAGATGAAAAGAAACTGGAAATGTATTTGAGACTTTTACAAATAATACATCAATGTATTGATCATTGTATTTTGTATTTGAGACTTTCACAAATAATTCATCAATGTATTGATCATTATATTTTGTATTTGCTTGTTTGTTTTTAAGTCTGCTTTCCCTTTAACAAAGTTATTATGGTGAAACTATGCTTAACCTTACACTTTTTTTTCTGCATCTGTAGATGTCATTCCTCTGTGAAAAATACTTTTCATCCATTATCTGCGGCTATTTGATTGCCATCTAGTACAACTCTTTGTAAAAGGCAAGATGAAGACTTACTATATTCTTATTATTTCTCAACTTTCAGAGTAACAAGTTGATGTAAATACTACTTCAATATTAGAAAATTAGATTTTTAACATTTTCCTTTTATAGTATTATTATAGACTCATGGACTTTTTTTTAAAGACTTTATTTATTTGACAGAGAGAGCGAGAGCAAGCACTAGCAGGGGAGCAGCAGAGGGAGAGGGAGAAACAGGCTCCTCACTGAGCAAGGCGCCCGATGTGGGATTCAATCCCAGGACTCTGGGATCATGACCAGAGCTGAAGGCAGATGCTTAACCCACTGAGCCACCCAGGCATCCTGACTCATGGAGTTTTTTGAATATTCAGTGTATTTCATATGCTTACATCATTTTTAAATATAAAATTTCCACTAATGAAACTGTGAGACTTTTAAACTTGCGTCTTTTTTACATTTTGAAAAATCCTCATTAGTATTGTTTCCCGGTACAGGTTGTCTCAAACTCACTTGATTTATGTCACTTTCTCCCTGAAATCTAGATTCAGTCATTTCTTCAGGGAGGTTGGAATGTAAATGTTTTGCACTTTTTCTTTTCAACTAAAGAAAATGTGTGTGTATGTGTGTGTATGTGTGTGATATTGAGAATTATTCAGCTGCTTATAAGAGAGAGTCACTCAAGTCTTAGTTCTCCTACACAGAAATGACTACATGGCTCCAGAAAGCTGTGATAAGGAAAAACTCTAGCACACCAAGGGTCCATGAAGGTGACAGCTCTGCTGATCCAAACAGCTTCTGGAAGGATATGACCAACAAGATCAAGCTGCAGTGTCAGAAGTCTGCACCTTTCCACATTTCCACATTTCCCGCTTTGACATGTAATCACAGTCTAGTATATTAAGCACATTAAATCATTCTTTCCTCATCATGGTCATAGAACCAAGGTAAGGCACAGTTATTGTGATTTGTCTCAGTTTACTTGAAATTTCTGTGAACACTTCTTTTGTATTTAACATTTTTAAACAAAAATAAGAAAGCGATTTCCATAATCTACATTAAAATTCATATAGGAAACTATAGATCAAAAGATTTTTCTAGTAGTCATGTCTCCTCTACCCCACTTCCTAAGCCTTTCTCAAAGGGATAAAACTTTGTTGGCTTCATATTTACTCTTCAGGTGATTCTTTAGACTATTTTGTCATCTACAAATACAGATAGTTTTGCTTCCTTCTTTAATACTTATACCTTCAACACTAATTTTATCTCATTGCATTGTCTGATGCTTCCAATGTAATGTTTGATAATAGGAACCATTATTTATGGGATTTTTTTTGTCTGTGATTTTTAACACAGCAGAGAAAATATCAACCCATTTAGTAAGATTTTGCTTTGAGGAATATTAAATAAGCATTCAATCTTAATTCATTAAAAAGTTTCCTCTGAAATGAATTTGATTGTGACCAAGGGCTCTTTCAGGATTTATTAATAGGAATATGCTTTTTCTTAGTGTCACTCAACCCTGTGCATTCAGATATCCACATATAACTTCTGACACCCTCAAAACTTAACTACTAATAGTCTACTGTTAAGGGGAAACTTTGCTGATAACAGTCAATTAATACATATTTTGTATATAATATGTATTATAATATACAAAGTCTTACAATAAAATAAGCTAGAGGAACAAAATAGTATTAATAAAGTCACAAGGAAGAGAAAAATGCCTTATAGTGCTATATTACATTTATTGAAAAAAAATGGAACATTCAGTTCAACCCATGTTGTTCAAAGGTCAGCTATATAATAAATATAATTTCCAATATTAACCAATGCTTGCATTTTGGGGATAAATCCCACTGATACAGAAAACATACTCCACCATTTATGAAGACCCATATTATAGAAATTAAGAATTGAACTATGAGTATATGGGTAAAATATTTTTAAAAGTGTTCTTTTTGTTATTTAATTACCATTTCCTCTTAAATGTTCACTTCTGTTTGTCACTGTTCCCTAAAATGCCTCATGCATGTTCCCTTCTGCTCACTTAGAGTTAGTCCCATCGTCTCCACCTTCACAGGGAGCATGTAAAGCACATGTAGAAACTTGATGAGCAAGAAGTAGCTCAGTAATAAGCCCTTATGTTTAGCTGCCTGCTTCCCACTTTTCACCACTCATATTCCTTCAACTCACAACGGTGAATAACAGGCTAACAAAACTTAACTTTCAGTGCGGTCTTCTGTTTGTGATCATCAGCATGCCAGTGCGGCTTGTCCCAACCCCTCTCATATCATTTGACTTGTCCAGGAAAGGATCCATTCCAGACTGCATGTGTGAAATCAATTCTAGAGCATAATGATTTCCTACATCCAAATCTCTTCTGTCCTAACAAGACAGAGGGATATGGGGACAAATAAAAACATAAATGGATGTTTGAGAAAACTAAAAAATACTATTTTATTTTTTTTATTTAAGTATAATTGACACACTAAAAATTGCAATTTATATTACTCCATTCTAAATTCAGAGTCCAGCAGAAAGGTCAAAGGATGAACAGAGATTGCAGGGATTTCACAGCACTGGGAATAACCTATAAAATTTTAAAAAGAATTCCTCCTCACAAAGATGGTGCACTGTCCTAAGTGGGAAGAGCTCAAACATAAAAAGGGGCTGGAAGATCAAATTAACAAGAGACTCAAAGGGAAGAGCATGGGGATAAAAAAAAAATACAATGAAACAATTTGGGTGAAGGTACTATAGAAACCCACATTGTTTGGTATACATGTAGGTACATAATAATTTTTATAATGAGTCCCAAAGCACAGAACAATCATAAAGTAACAATAACATAGAATATGATAAATACTTAGAAAATACAAATATACTTAGCAAAAAGATGACTTTTCTCTGTTTTTAAAATGTATTTTTTCCTTAGAAAATCTAAAGCACTTTTTGGAGGTAGTCTAAAAGAGTTAGACCACTGTTAATATGATCATTTTTTTGTGTGTGAATAGGAATGTGGTTTAGCTCAAAAATCTAAGTACAGATTTGAATTTGGCTTATGGATTTGGGTAAAGATTACTTATCTAGAATGGTTTATATAGAAATTCCTTCAGAATGCCATAGTCTTAGAAATTCAGATTAACATACGGGAACAAATTTCACAGACAGGAGATTTGAAAACTACCTGTTGGCACTAGATCAAATCAATTATTTTAGGCAATTAAAAAATAAGTGAAAAAACAGGTAAAAAATAAATAAATAAATGCCCAAACCAAACAAACAAAAAACCCCTGTAGTTCTTTTTACATAACTATATTTTTTCACTGTCACAATCCATAAACAGATGTATTAGTTAATACCTGAGTTTGCTTTCTTCTTCAGGAAAATCTTTAATTAATTTACTACTATGTGAAACAAGGTTAAGATGCATTTTATGATCTCATCAATTGAGAGGATCATATGGTTCTTGTCCTTTCTTTTATTAATGTACCATATCACATTGATTGATTTGCAGATGTTGAACCAAACTTGTAGCCCAGGAATAAACCCCACTTGGTCATGGTGAATAATCCTTTTAACGTACTGTTGGATCCTATTGGCTAGTATTTTGGTGAGAATTTTTGTATCCATGTTCATTAAGGATATTGGACTGTAATTCTCCTTTTTGATATGGTCTTTGCCTGGTTTGGGGATTATAGTAATGCTGGCCCCATAAAATGAGTTGGGAAGTTTCCTTCCATTTCTATTTGTTCCCATGAGTTTTTTTTTTTTAATTCTTCCTTAATTTCCTGGTTGACCCATTCATTCTTTAATAGGATACTCCTTATCCTCCATATATTTGAGTTCTTTCCAACTTTCCTCTTGTGGTTGAGCTCAAGTTTCAAAGCATTGTGCTGTGAAAATTTGCAGGTTATAGCCCTAATCTTCTGGTACTGGTTGAGACATGATTTGTGACCCAGTATGTAAGTGTGAATGCATTACTTGAAATTATAAATATTTTTGAAAAAAAATGCATAGAAATGGAACATCAGTGGATGCTATTTATATGAAATGAAACAATGCCCATCAGTTGCTAAATAAAATAAGGCAATACACACACACACACACACACACACACACACACACACGTTATCTCATGCAGAATGACATGATTTATGTTTTGTTTTGTTTTGTTTTGTTTTACTGACTGTCTTATGACGGCCTTGGGAACATGAAATTTTTAAGAAATACTAAGTGAAATACCCCTTTTTTTTTTTTTTTTTTTTTTTTTTTTTTTTTTTTTTTTTTTTTTTTTTTTTTTTTTGTTCACTGCCATTTTACTCTCTTTCTCATTGGTCATGAAACTCCAGGATACATTCACTATCTTTTTCTATTGCTAGGAAAGATTTTGGTCACTTTAGCAGTATTAATTATTTTTCTAGTATAGAGTTTTAGATGATAGAAACAAATATGTTAGGAATCTGATAGGGGAATGAGGTAATTGGATGCACATTATTCTGCCTGCTTGGTGTTTGGATTCTATCAGGAATTAGCTTTTACAAGTTTCCAAGTTACATAATTTCCAAATTCTTCTTTTTCGTATTTGCATGAAAACTTGATTTTTTTTACTTCATTCCTTTTAGCACTTTGATAAACACAAGCAATACAAACCAATACCCATTGTAAGCCTTTTTTTCCTAGAATTGCTCAGTAAGTGTGATCTGTCTCCAAAATCATTACATTTGATGGTTTACCAAGAGTTTTGCCAATGCATAAAATTAAATACTTACGTTTCAGCTTGAAGTATTCATTAAGAATAAAAAAGTATTCATTTTTCCCTATCTCCTGACCATGAGGCCAATATTTTAAGTATTTCTTATAAAAGTACTCACCAGTGGTATCTTTCTGCATTATTTAGCATATTGTAGAGAATTTGGGAACTAAACAAAAAATATTTACTTTTTAACTCAATTTTTACATGCTGCATAACCCAGCAGCCTTTTGTCTACAGAGTTGCTGAAGTACCCTTGCTGACAGGGCATCTAAAATTATGCAGCTATATCATGTAGAAAATAATTTCTCTGTAGTCACTATGACAATTGAGCAAATTAGCTATTGTTTCTGGAAGAAATTCTGAAATGCATCTGCAGGAAATCATACACTCCACTTACATTAGTTTTATTGGAACAATTAAATGTATGGGTAATTAATTTCAAGATAAGGAGAAGTGCAGAGGAATGAATGGACGTTATGTGAATTGTGTATATTGTTGCCACTCTAACTTTAGTTTAAAATCAACATGAAGGGAATAATAGTGTTGAGTTTGAAGAAGTTACTAAAGAATTTCTTTGGAAATAATTATCAGAGTGCTATAAAGCACTTATTTTACTAATGCATTACAACTGTATGAAGAACTATGATTTATAAAAAATAAAATGCACAGAGGTGTCTTGGATTTGAGGAAAAGGAAGGACTGGCATTTGACAAATGGCAGAAAAATAAAGCTGAGAAACTTTTGTTATTAAACTAAAATTAAATGACTAAAATTTTCAAAATAGGAAATTATTATAAAAAGTGAAATGTACATTTTCTAAATGAGAAGGCCAAGGATATAGAAGAGTTTCAAATTGTACATGTATAGTCTTGTTTTGCTTACATTACCATGTTTTATTTTTTTAAATGTCCATTTATCTAAATTTTCAAATTTATTTGCTTAGGCTTTTTGTAATATCTCTCACAGGTCACTTTAACCAATGCAGTTTCCCTTTTTCATTCCTAATATTTAATATTTATCCATAAGAAAAAAAAGTCTAAATAAAAATAAACCATATGCATTGTGTGGTATGTCAGTAATTTGATGGGAAATATTTGTGTAGAGAGTGTTTTTTCAAACTATCAATTTATGTTCCCCTAAGAATTAAGAATTAAGAATTAATACCTGTTTTCCAAAATTCTATCCTTAAAATATTGTATCGCTAAATACTGAATTAGTAAATACACTTTTTTTGCTCAAAAATGTTACATTTGATTTCAAATGGTATTAATACACTGCTTTTCATTAATTTTTAAAAAAAATTTTATTTACTTATTTGACAGAGAGATCACAAGCAGGCAGAGAGGCAGGCAGAGAGAGCAGAGGAAAGCCCAATGCAGGGAGCCCAATGCAGGCCTTTATCTCAGGACCCTGAGATCATGACCCAAGCCAAAGGCAGAGGCTTTAACCCACTGAGCCACCCAGGCACCCTGTTTTTCATTAATTTTAATGCATGTATTTACATATACCACCTGATAAATAACTGTGCTTGTGTTATTTCATTACTGATTCTAATTGCTTCAGAATCTATTATGTGACATTCTCAAGACTGTTCAAAACTGTGTATGTAACATCACTTTTGTTATATATATTGTTTTTAGCTTAAAAATAAACTACCAAGTTTATACAATTAGATTTCAGTCTTAATCATTTTTTAAAACTTTGTAAGTTTTTAGTCTTAAAATTCCTTGTACATGTTGTACCTTCTGACTGGGCCAATTTAATGGCATAGAAGTGTTTTTGCTCATCATGTGTCATTTTATTTATAACCAGTCTCTTAAGACTATGGCAGCACTCTACACAGCATTAATAAAGCATGTCATGGAGCAATGTATTTGTTTTCACAGGCTGAAATCAATTCACCTTGAAAGCATTGCTCATATAGGATGAATAACTCTGGAGATAAGAAGATCTATCCTATTAGCAATGAACAAATAGCCTCAGAAAGTTATAAATTTAAAAGCAAGTGTGTTTGTTGATATTCAGTACATCTGTACACCTTAAACTGGTCCAGATATTAGTATTATTAGACTGAGATTAAGATTCTTTTAGTGCCAGGGAGGCAACCTGGGCACTGCTGGATACTAGTGCAAGAGAAGGTAGGTTAAATCATGCAGGTCCATCAGAACACTGAAGGAATGACATATGAAATTGGACTCAAGGGCACTAAAATACAAAAAAAAAAAAAAAAAAAGCTTGCCTTTCAGAAATAAGCAACTCACAAATTTGATGCAATAAAAATAATTTTCTCTCTAGGGAAATAAGTATACAGAGTGCTATTGAGAGCATTTAAGGAATTTTTTTCTTTTTTTTTCTTTTACTTTTTTCGTAGTCTGAATGGAGTCATCAAGAAAATATCAAGATACTCAATCAGCACTATCTTGAATATTTCAGCTGGAATATTACTGTGTTGACACATATAGATGGTCTTTTCTCTAAACAAATGTAATCATTTTCTAGATTTTTTTCCCATTTTCAATTATTTCCCCAAAAGCATAGCATACTTTGGAGATTTTGTGTGTTTGGTTCAGATCACTGCAATAAAGTGAATATTGCAAGAACATAAATAATATAAATATTCTGGTTTCCCAGTGCATATAAAAGTTTATACTTACTTAAAATACTGTAGTCATTTAAGTGTATAGAAGCACTCTGTCAAAGAACAATATACATACCTTAAAATACTTTATTGTTAAAAAATGCAAACGATCATCTAAGTTTTCAGTGACTAATAATGTCTGATCACAGATTACCATAAAAACATATAGCAATGAGGGCAGCCTGGGTGGCTCAATTGGTCAAGTGTCTGCCTTTGGCTCAGGTCATGATTCCAGAGTCCTGGGATTGAGTCCCGCATCAAGCTCCCTGCCCAGCAGGAAGCCTGCTTCTCCTTCTCTCACTCTCCCTGATTGCATCCCCTCTCTCTCTCTCTGTGTTTCTCTCTGTCATTGATATACATATATACATCAGTGAAAAAATTTGAGAACACCTGGATGGCTCAGTCAGTTAAGCATCTGCCTTCAGCTCAGGTCATGGGATAGAGGGTCCTGGGATAGAGCTCTGCATTGGACTCCTTGTTCAGAGGGGAAGTCTGCTTCTCCCTCTCCCTCTACCTCTCCCCCAACTTGTGCGCTCACTCCCTCTCTCTCTGACGAATAAATAAATAAAATCTTTTAAAAAATGAACAATGAAAACATTTGAAAAATTGCAAGAACTATTGAAGTGTGAGATAGGGACACAAAATGAGCAAATGCCATTGGAAAAATGGTGCTGATATACTTGCTTAGCGCAGCGCTGCCACATACCTTCAATTTGTAAAAAATGGCAGTATCTGTAAAGTTTATTAAAGCAAAGTGCAATTAAATGAGGTAATATAATCTTATAAATAATGCCTATAACATAATCTTAGAAATAAATTTGGGGCAGCAGGTTATCCAACTTCATTTTTGACTCAGGTCATGATCTCAGGGTCTTGACATAACCTGGTTATGGAGCTCCATGCTCATCAGGGAATCTGCTTCTCTCCCTTATTGGGCACTTGTGATAAGCACTGGGTTGGTATGTAAATGTTGAATCACTGGATTCTATACCCGAAACCAATATTACCCTATTTGTTAACTAACTAAAATTAAATAAAAACTTGAAATCAAAAATTTTAAAAATAAACATATAAAAAATAAATAGACATATAAACATAGATATGTTTTTCTATTTTCAATTTAATTTATATCTTCTCTATTATTACATTTTTTTTCCTTTTTGCTTGAAATCTATCTGTACCAGTTATTTGAAGAATTTGATGCTTAGGCTGTTGATGGTAAATTTTTCTGCTAAAATATATGCTTAATGTTTTAAATTTCCTTCTCAGTAACACTTTAGTAACAATGAACAAATTTTGATGTTTTATGTTTTCTTAAGTAAATCACATTTTTCAAGTTTTCTTGCAACTTACCGTTTGACACATGAATTATGTACTAGTGTATTGTTTAATCTAAATATTTGAGTATTTTTGAGACATTCTCTAATTGATGTCTAATTTCATTCCATTATGTCTGAGACATACTTTGTATGACTTATATTCTTTTCAATTTGTTTAGATACTAAGGTATTTGCCCAGGAATGTGGTTTTTCTTGTTGAATGTCCCACGTACACCTGGAAGGAATGCTTTTTTGATGTCATTAGATAGAGTAGTTCCATAGAGGTCAATTAGGTAAGGTTGGCTGGTAGTGCTGGCAAGCCACACTGATTGCCTTGTGACATTATTGAAAAGTAATTGAGAACTTACTATATTAGAAATATTAGAATTTCTCACTATATTTGTGTTTAAGTTTCCTTTCAGATACCAGTTTCTATCCCATGTGTTTTGAAGCTACATTGCAAAATTTGTATTCCTTTGGGATTACTTTGTCTTCTTACAGAATTGACAGCTTTCTCATAATGTGAAGCCCCTGTTTAGTCTTGATAATCTTCCTTGTTCTGAGGCTTATTTTGTCTCAAATTAGTATAGACATCCTAGCTTTTAGGGTTTGCATGCTACATCCCTTTTCATGTCTTTATTATAAACTCATTTTATGTCCTACTACTTAAGTGAATTTCTTTAAAGAAGATCCTACATTTTTATCCCATGGGACAATTATTGTCTTTTAAATGGTATTTTTAAAATTGCTTACATTTAAAGTGATTATAGGAATAGTTAGATTATAATCTGACATCTTGTTATCAGTTTTCTTTTCCTTTTATGTTTTATTACATTTTCCTTCTTATTCTGCCATTTTAATTGAATCTTTCTTAGGATTCTACATTTTCTTATCTGTATCTTTATCATTATTACCTTTAAAGCTTTCTTAAACTATATTTTACAGTGTTAAGTATAAAATAATGAGTATAAATTCATTTATTTCTGCTTCATGTGTGAGACACATAACAGGGTATTCTCATTTTTCCCTACAATTTCATGTCATTTTTGCTTTTACATACCTTATAAATATCCAACATATTTTTAGTATTATTGCTTTAAATATCCAGTTATCTTTTAGATATTAGAACAAGAAAATAAGAATATCCCTTTCTTTTTTTTTTAAGATTTTATTTATTTATTTGACAGAGAGAAACACAGCCAGAGAGGGAACACAAGCAGAGGGACTGAGAGAGGGGGAAGCTTCCTGCTTGGCAGGAAGCCCTATGTGGGGCTCGATCCCAGGTCTCCAGGATCATGTCCTGAGCCGAAGGCAGTCGCTTAACCAACTGAGCCACCCAGGCGCCCCAGAATATCCCTTTTTTTTATGCCATTTCTGATATTGTTTATTCCATTACTTTTAAAGTTTTTATTTAAATTCCAGTACTTAACATAGTGTAATATTAGCGTCAGCTGTACAATATAGTGATTCAGCATTTCCATACAACACCTGGGGCTTATCACAAGTGCATTCCTTAATTCCCATCACCTATTTAACCTATTCGCCTACCCACCTCCCCTGTGGCAATCATCAGTTTGTTCTCTACAGTTAAGAGTCTGTTTCTTGGTTTGCCTCTTTCTTCTTTTTTCCCCCTTTGCTTCTCTGTTTTGTTTCTTAAATTCCACATATGAATGAAATCATATGTTATTTGTTGTTCTCTGACTTATTTCATTTAACATAATACTCTCTAGCTCCATCCATGTTGATATAAATTATTTTTTATCCATTCATCAGTCAACGGACTCTTCTGTTTTCATAGTCTGGCTATTGTAGAAAATGCTGCTGTAAACATTGGAGTACATCTGTCCCTTCAAATTATTACTTTTGTATTCTTTGAGTAAATACCAAATAGTGTAATTGCTGGATTGTAGGATAATTCTATTTCTAATTTTTTGAGGAGGCTCCATACTGTTTTCTACAGTGGCTTCACCAGTTTTCATTCTCACCAACAGTGCAAAAGTGTTGCCCTCTCTCCATGTCCTTGTCAGCACCTGTTGTTTCTTTAGCTAATAACCTGCTGCTGATTTTAGCCCTTGTGACTGTTGTGAGGTGATATCTAATTGTAGTTTTGATTTGTATTTCCCTGATGATGAGTAATACTAAGCATCTTTTCATGTATCTGTTGGCCATCTGTTCATCTTTGCAGAAATGTCTGTGCATGTCTTCTTTCCACTTTTTAATTGGGTTATTCATTTTTTGAGGTGTTGAGTTTTATAAGTTTATAGATTTTGGATACTAACCCTTTATCAGATATCTTCTGCCATCCTGTAGGTTGCCTCCAAGTTTTGTTGATTGTTTCCTTTACTGCATAGAAGCTTTTTATTTTGATGGAATCCCAATAGTTTAATTCTGCTCTTGTTCCCCTTGTGTCAAGAGACATATGTAAAAGGAACTTGGAATAGCCAATGTCAAAGAGGTTGCTGCCTGTGTTCTCATCTAGGATTTTGATGGTTTTCTACCTCACATTTTGGTCTTTTATCCATTTTGAATTTATTTTATGCATGGTGTAAGAAGTGATCCAGTGCCATTTCTCTGTGTGTTGTTATCTAGTTTTCCTAACACCATTTGTTGAAGAAAGTTTATTTTTTCCCATTGAATATTCTTTTCTGCTTTGTCAAAGATTAACTGACCATGTAGTTGTGGGTTCATTTCTAGATTTTCTGTTCTGTTCTGTTGAGCTATTTGACTCTTTTTATCCAGTACCATACTGTTTTGGTCTACTACACCTTTATAATATAACTTGAAGTCTGGAATTGTGGTTCTCCACTTTGTTTTCCTTTATCAAGGCTGCTTTAGCTATTAGGGTCTTTTTTGGTTCCATACAAATTTTAGGATGGTTTGTTCTAGCTCCATGCATTTCTTTCGTAAGATTTCAGTTTCTGACCTTAAAATAATACTGTTGTCTGGAGAACTTTTTAGCATTTGCGGAGCAAGTATTAATGCATTTAATTGCCCCCATCTGGTTCATCCAAGAAAGTCCTTTTTTTTCCTTTACTTGTGAAAAATATTTTTACTGGCAGTGGAATTCCAATTTCACGTAGTTTCTCCTTTTAACATTTTAAAGATGCCGCTTTCCTCTGTTCTTGCTCACATGATTTCTGATGAGAAGTTGACTATAATTCTATCCTTTTTCTCTCCATAGGCAGAATTTTTTCCCCTTTTTTTGTCTTTGGGATTTTCTCTTTAACTGTGATTTCAACATTTTGGATATGATATTCCTACATGTGGAAACATGTGTGTGTGTGTGTGTGTGTGTGTGTGTGTGTGTGTCTATAATTTTTGTGTTTTTGAGCTTTCTTGGATTTGTGTCTTGTTTTTTGACATGAATATTGGATGTTATCATCTGTTACCACTTCATGAGTCTTCTGCACCATTCTCTCTTCTCTGTCTTGAATTTCAACCGCATGTATGCTGCAGTATTTGATATTTTCCCATAACTTTGGTTGTTCTGTTTATATGGTGTGTGTGTGTGTGTGTGTGTGTGTGTGTTTGCTTTCTGTTTTAGAAGAGTGATTTCTCTTGACATATCATCAGGTTCACTGATTGTTTTCTTGATTGTGTCTAGTCTACTAATAGACCTATGAAATATATTTTTCATTTATCTTATTCTGGTTTTGATTTGTAACATCACATTTGATTCTTCCTTAAAGTTTCTATTTTCACCTGATATCCATCTGATCTTGTATATCATATTTCTTTTCTATTAAAATCTTTAACATATTATCCATCATTATTTTCAATTTCTTTTCTGATAATTCCAACATATGAATCATTTTTTATTCTGGTTCTAATTATCATTTCATCCCTTTAGATTTCATATTTTTTCTTTGCCTTCTGATAAGCCTAATATTTTACTTTATTATTACTTTTTTTGGAAAACTGTGATTGTTAATGACATAGGAGATAATGAGGTCAACATATGGACTGCTAGAAAAGCATGAGTTTTCTTCTGGGTGTTCTTGGCTTTTAATCACTAAGATTAAAAACAGATTTTGTTAATCTGTTTAGGAGATTGGATGTGTTTAAGTATCACTGCTGTGGTTACCAGCGGTGAAGTTTATTGTGAAAATAGACACCAAAAGATTTAAATTTCTTTGGTAAAACCTTATTTTTATTCCCCCCCCCCCACTTGATTCTGTGTCTTCCCTTTGTGCTGCTTCACAGTGAGCACTACCTACTCCATCCCCTGCTGTTTTTATACCAGGCTTGTTAGTATCATTAAAATGGAGTAGTAAAGGGGAAAGTTCTCTGTTTTTTTTCTTTAACTTTTCAGAGACATGCAGCCTGTTTCAGCATTGTAGTTTTCATAAGAATTTCCCTATTCCGGTAGTAGACTTCTTTTGCCCCCTTCCTGATTTTTCTTCTTGCTGCTGTGTGTGTTCACCAGTGTCCTCAGGCTAAGGTTTTACCTGCCTTTCCCTTTTACCCAAATAATTAAGGCTTTGTTACCTAGGAGACAGAGGCACATGGTGTAGGCAGAAATTTAGTCTCTCTTCTCTTCTGTCAGATTTGATGAGATTTTACCAGTTTCCTCCAAATACAGGCTTTATAATATCCCCCGTATGAGTGAGGGAGAAATTTGTGTGAACACATTTTATATGTGATTTCTTTTCCCCTCTCCCAGCCATCACCAAAATGTGGTTTTCACTGGATTCTTTTTGATCCTCTCCTTGACAGTCTATTGGAGTTTATAGGGAAAAAGTTTGCAAGATGACAAGAACTGTCCTATGATTCTGGTCTCCCAGAGCGTCACATGTCCACAATAGCTAACACTTATAATCATCCATAAGCAATTCATTAAAAAAAAAAAAAATCTAGTTTAATCTCCCTGCTGGCTTCCATAGCTTCTGATTAGGTATGCCTCTGAGTAAATGCATGGGCCTATTTTTGCCTGCATGTACCTCTGTCTAAATTCTAGGGTAGTGATAGTTTCTATGACATCATCTTTTTCTAATGGGTTGAAGCAAATCATTGATTTTTTAAACTTTTTTTTTTCTCTTTGTTACTAGGATCAGAGAAACTTCTTTCCAGCTTACCAGTTCTCTAGGTTAAAACCAGAAGTTTGATTTTTCACTCATTGAAGAATTAATGATTTTATCATAAAAAAGACCAAAGAGAGGTTCCCAAAAATCTTTTATCAACTTAGTGTCATGATGATGTTTGTGTTTCTCAAACATGTCTCTAGGTGCAGCTTGTGAAGGTATTTAAGTGAGTCAATTATAGACATCAAAAGTTTATATATAAGGCAGTTACAATGGTCAGGCTGAGAAATGTTAGTGGTTTTGAAGGAATAATAATGAAAAGAATATATTTGGAATATTAAATATATATTGAAAAATATATGATATATTTTGGAAATATAATTTAAAAATATTTCTGGTAGATTGTCTATGGAGAATGAAGAAAATAGGATGTTAAAGAGTTTTCTGTATCTAAGTTGTTGTATTTGCAAAGGGAGTAAGACTAAGAAATTAGTCTTCAGATACAATTAGTTCTTTAACAAAATATTTTTAGATTGATTGTTTCTATACAGAAGAAAAATTATATTTTTGTAATCCTTGGTTGAAGCTAACAGAGGTGAAATTTCCAGACCAGGTACTTAATTACCAATGGAAGTGCTCTAAAGGTCTCTTTTCACTGGAACTGCTATTAGTCAAGTTTAAGTTTGTGGCTGCTCTGTGAACCTAGATTCCAGACTAACTATGATTTTCTCTACTGGCTCTTGACCCTCAGTGTACAAGTACTGTGAGAGAGAAATCAGAGTTTGTCATTTTAAGCTACTGAGATTAATGATGTTTTCCCCTGTAATAGTGTAACCTCATCTATGCTGACTTGTCAAGGGGAATAGTCAATAGTTTAGATTTGAACATTTTAACATTGAACTATGGAAATATTTATCTTGCAGTTGGAAAACTGAGTGCAAACATTAGAATGGAGGCAGGAATTGGAAACAAATTAGAGAATCCTCTGCATGTGGAAGATATTTAATACCATGAGAATAGTGGCTATTACCTAATTAAAGCTTAGAAGGACAAGAAGCAGGATCTTCAAATATTTCAGAATCCATATATAAAGACAAAATGTATCCAATAAGAAGATAATAAAGATTAGATTATATTTTGATGGTGTAGAGGATGAGAACAGAGAGCATTTTAGAAAGGTGGAAATAGCAAACAAATGTATGTTTTGCTGGAAATGTCAGAAAAGTAAGAATTAAATATATCACTTGAATTTCATAGCATTAGTTACCTCATAGAAAGTAGTTTTAAAGACCAAGGAATAAGCAAAATGAAATAAAAAGGTGAGAAATTCCATTTTTAAATTTTCTCTGACATCAATGATATTAAACACTAATGAATATATGTATGCATATGTACATTATATTTCTTTAATTTTTAAGATTTTATTTATTTGACAGAGAGAAACACAGCTAGAGAGGGAATACAAGCAGGGGGAGTGAGAGAGGGAGAAGCAGGCCCCCCTCCGAGCAGGGAGCCCAATGTGGGGCTCGATCCTGGGTCTCCAGGATCATGACCTCAGCCGAAGGCAGTCGCTTAACCAACGAGCCACCCAGGCACCCCTGTACATTATACTTCTATGTACAAATGCATTTATATTTAAATCACATATATATGTGTAAATACATATTTATATATAGGTATATCCAAATGCATGCAGTCCTCTGTACACATAAACTTATATGTGTTTATATAGGTATATATATATGTAAACACATGCAGAAAAACCTGTTGATTGATTTTTTTTCATAATTGCATATTTTCCTATATTCTTTGTACAAATACATGGAGATTTGAATTTCTTTGCCCAAGTTATCCAAGTAGGAAGTAGTAGAGTTGGAAAATAACGCTATCTACTTTTTTAAAAAGCAGTGGTGATTTTGTTGCAGTAATTTTGTTTATTTTATCTTTTTCTTTCCTTTCTAATTTTTTCTTTGCTTTATGAAATAGTTATGAACTGTAGTTTGCATTGCTGAGTGGTTTCCTATACCCTTTGCAATGATTTTTAAAATTATAGTTTATTTTGTTACTATTGATTTATTCTTTTTTATTTATTGGGGCACCTGGGCGGCTCACTTGGTTAAGTGTCTGCCTTCAGCTCAGGTCATGATCCTGGAGTCCCAGGATCGAGCCCCACATTGGGTTCCCTGCTTGGCAGGAAGCCTGCTTCTCCCCCTCACTCACCCTGCTTGTGTTCCTTCTTATTTATTTATTTGACAGAGAGAAACACAGTTAGAGAGGGAATGAGAGAGAGAGAATCAGGCTTCCAGACAAGCGGGCAGCCTGATACAGGGCTCGATCCTGGGACTCCAGGATCATGATCTGAGCCAAAGGCAGATGCTTAACCAACTGAGCCACCCAGGTACCCGTGAATCCATTTGTTTTGACTTGGTGTATAGAAGATGAAGAATATACTCTTGGTAGTAAATTCAATCTTATTTATAAAAACGACCTCTTGGGACAGCAAGGTTGTTCATTCAGTTAGCTAAGTGTCTGACTGTTTTGGTTCAGGTCATGATCTCAGGGTCATAAGATCAAGCCCCATGTCAGACTTGGCACTCAGCACAGAGTCTACTTGAGATTCTCTCTCACCCTTTCCCTGTTTCTCTCAATAAATGAATAAAATCTTTAAGAAAAATAAACAAAAAGCAATCTCGTATACAGTCTTTAATGCCACCTTAAAGAGTAGTTATATATGCATGTGTGTATATATTCTTCTAAACTATATCTGGAAGCTCAATTTATTCTGTTATTTATATTAACTCATAAGCTCTTTATGATCCTATATCTAAAAGAAGAGATCCTTATTTTTTACTATATTGGCAAGTATTTTACTCAAGAGCTACACTTAATGTAATTCTATATTGTTTCCTCATATATATGTATACATGTCTCTGTATTTATACTTAAAGTTTGAGACTGAATATTTAAGCATATATTTTGTTTTTTTTTTTTTTTTAAGATTTTATTTATTTGACAGAGAGAAACACAGCCAGAGAGGGAACACAAGCAGGGGGAGTGAGAGAGGGAGAAGCAGGCTTCCTGCTGAGCAGGGAGCCCGATGTGGGGCTGGATCCGGGTCTCCAGGATCATGACCTGAGCCGAAGGCAGTCGCCCAACCAACTGAGCCACCCAGGCGCCCCATTTTGGTTGTTTTTAACATGAATAAGATTCAGTATAAATTTAGGGCCCATCAACTTTTTATGTCAAAAGCTCTTTATTTTATTGCTTTCTTTTTTTAGTAAGTTTTGAGGCAAAAACTATTTTTATTTCTTCACAAATCATTTTAATACTTGGTATCAAATTTTTAGGAATTAGAGCTCATCGTTTAAAAGCCATTTCTTTGAGTTCCCACTACAGGCCATTTAAAGTTCTGGGACTAAATCAGCACATGGAAAATATAAAATCAAAGCCTTTATAATGAATTAAACAATTTACATGAAAGAAATCAGCCTATCAGCTGAAGCTAAGCTAAGCTGGTGGGGAGGGATGCAAAGAAGTTGGTGGGGGGACGTTCAACTTTGTGTGTGTGTGAGTTAAATCTTTTTATTTTATTTATTTTATTTTTTATTGTGTTATATTAGTCACCATACAATATGTCATTAGTTTTTGATGCAGTGTTCCAAGATTCATTGTTTACACATATCACCCAGTGCTTCTTGCAATATGTGCCCTCCTTAATGCCACCACCAGGTCACCTATCCCTTCACCCCACCTCTCTAAAACCCGGTTTGTTTCTCAGTCCACAGTCTCTCATGGTTCATCTCCCCCTCTAATTTCACCTCCTTCACTTTTCCTTTCATTCTCCTAATGTCCTCTTACAATATACTTTAACATACATTAATTATCATTGATTTTTGAGTTATTTTTAGATTTTTTTTATCACTGAATTCTGTCTTAATTCCACTTACTCCCTATTCTACCTTAATGCAATATATAATTCATATTTGGAGTGAGTATCATCTCTTCTCTGTCCTATATCTCTCTCTACGTTGATCACCTAGTTTATGGTGCAGATTTTTTAATTTCCACATATTTGCAGGGTGTTGCTATAGTTTATGTCAGTACATAACAAGCATTTCCTATATTCCCATTTACTATATATTTTCTTCACTTTAATGTAAGCTCTCAACTGCAGTGTTCTAATGTCTGCAGTTCTATTAACAGTCTGTTTAAGGCAATGTACAACTTTACTACTGCTTCCCCTCTTAAAGTTTTTCCAGTCTTCACTCACCACCTTGTCCTGAAGCCACTCATATCCTAGGCAGCAACCTGTTTCATGGTAATAAAATCTGCAATGTACCTATTATCTGCATTGTTGTCTATGAATGCAGAGTGGCTTTGAACAACAAATGTTATTATCTCACAATTTTTTTGAATCAAGGATACCAAAGTGACTTAGGTGTTTCTGATACAAGAGCTACCAGAAGTAGAAGTCAAGCTGTCAACTGCTGGTTTATCTGAAAGTTTGATTGCTCAGGGATCAACAAGCTCACTTACATAGTCATTGACAGGCCTTGTTCCTTTGCCCTGTGGTTCTCTCCAAAGTGCTAGTTCACAATGCAGTATTTCTCAGGGTGAGTAATTGAAGAGAGACTAAGAGAGTGCAAACAATCAAGATAGAACTTCAGCCTTTAATAACCTAAACCTGGTAGTAACACCCCATTACTCTGTCACATTATATTCATTAGAAGCAAGTCACTAAGTCCAGTCAGTATTCAAGAGGACAGGATTAAATGAAGTTGTGAATAGCAGTAAATAGAAATCATGGGGGGCTATTTTAGAAGCTGTTTTGACAAAAAGAAATTTCAGATCATATAGCTACTCTTTATATCAGGGGTCAGTGAAAAAGAAACAGTATTTTTTTGGCTATTATTTATATAAAACAAATTTATTCTTTTTTTAGTTAAGTAAAACTATGCCACTAATTATTTATCATTTCCAAAGTATAGCAAATATAGGATAAAGAAACCCATCAAATATTTTGATGTTGTGAAACCCTACAGTTGCAAAGTCACATAATTTCATATATTTTATATTTTCATACATTTTATGTATTTTCATTGATATTTTGTAGAGAAGTAATTAGAGTTTACATTAGTGATGGCAAGCCAAATTCTGTTTTAGATAGGCCTAAGTATATACTAGAAAGCATGCAAGGAAGAAATATATGAGTAAGCTACTAATTGTCTTCTATTTGTTTGAAGTATTTAAACTGAACAATTTCTACCATGGTGAGCTCAGTTGTATGACTACTATGTACTAAGTAGTAAGGCATATTTCCATGAAGTTATAATAGAATTGATCCACGTCATTACAAACATCAAAAAAAAAATCATCTCTTGATTTCCTAGGTAGTAGCCACTTCACTTGGCTTAATATAGTTTCCCAATTTTTCATGAACAAGCTAATATTATTGTTTTTCCATTTGACTTCTGGTAAAATATATAAAAAACATTTTTCAGTCTAATTATTTTGATACCTTTAAATATAGTGCTTGAGATTGACAGGGTCACTGATTACAGCTATTTGGGTGTGACCCTCCTCTACACATTATACAATTTATCAAGCATGTTGGTGAGAATACCATGTGAGATGGTGCCAAAGGGTGTTAGTAAAATACAGATTTGTTAGATTTTTTTCTTTCCTCTTATCTAAGAAGCCTGTCATCCTGTCATCATGCATGAGCAATGCTTTCAATTTGAACAAATTTGAGGCAAGAAGAACAAATATGCTGCCAGTAGCCATATTTTATAAGAGTTTGACTCATGCTTAATGCTGAATGTAGTGGAAGGATTGCTGACATGAGCTATTTTCACCTTGTGGAATTTAATTCTTCTTCTACCTTTTTTTTTTTTTTTTTTGTCCTTCGTGGAGATTGAGAATGAAATCTTCACCCATAGCATTCAAAATTTACAGTTCCCTAAGCAAAAGGTGTTGACCATAAATTTTTTCCTCATTATGTTTTCTGTTCCAATATCCTGGTCACTTACATCTATGAATTCATTTTGCCTTCAGTATGATGCATATTGGTGTTCTTGTTTGACAACCATAGCTGACAGATGAGGACATTCTGGAGACCATTCAAGGGCTGATGCCCTTGGGTGAAGCTGAGGTAGATGGCTTGCATGCATGTGCAAACTAGTTTATATTTCTATTGAAGACCATGGAAATAATCGCTAACCTATCTTCATAAATATCCTGTTTTCCACCATTGTAATGGACAAGCTAATAACTAATATAACAAGCTGATTCTTCAGCAGAACATCTAACAAGTCAAGAAAAACAAAAAAGGATGGCGTCTAGGTTTTTAATTCTTCTATCTTCACTCAAGTTAAATAACTTAGCAAATAAGACAGAGAAAAGTCTCTGCATTGCTAAAAGACTCATGAAAAAATTTATCTGAAGATAGTATTGGCAATACACGGTAATACATAATCGGAAGACACGACTATAACAAAATTAGATAAGTTCCTTTATTAAAATGTGTTACTTAAGATAATGTTTATTTTTTAAAGTTATGAAAAAATATTTTTTAAAGGTTTTATTTATTTATTTGACAGAGAGAAACACAGCTAAAGAGGGAGTATAGTAGGGAAACGAGAGAGGGAGAAGTAGGCTTCCCGCCAAGCAGGGAGCCTGATGAGGGGCTCGACCCTGGGTCTCCGGGATCATGATCCAAGCCAAAGGCAGTCCCTTAACCAACTGAGCCACCCAGGCACCCCTAAAAAAATTATTATTTCAGAAAAGCATGATAATCTTTATGGATGGCTTATTTTTTTTTAGATTTTATATAGATTTATGATATCTCAATAATTTTTTTCTTTAAAACATATTAGTTAAAACTTTTACTGTATTGGTGCACTTATTTATAGACCTTCCTTGACTTATGGTACTATCAGATATACTTTAAACCTACTTTTGTTTTAATGCTACCATTTTCCTAACAAAATTTTTCATTATAGTTAGAATTATTGGAATAATTAATTGCTGTGCTTAAATAAATGTTTGCTGTGCATGTCTGAATAACACATGATCTTTTATTAGTTTGCAGTATCACTGGGAAAAAAACCATCCATTGTCTCTAAACTACCAAAGGAAAGATTACAAGCTACTAGCTACAAATTGTGAGTGATGAATTCTATTTTTATGAAGTTATATTAAAGTAATGACTGTGGTTTCATTATTTCTTTGCTCAATTTCTGGTCTAAAAATAAACGTCTAAATAGAAGAGTAATATATTGAAAAATGTTCACAGTGGTTTTAAAAAGGATTTTAAAATGTGGTTTTGTAAATAAACAAAAGACATAAAACATAACTTAAATCTTAAAAAAAAAAAAAAAAAGGCGGGGGGAGCCTGGGTGGCTCAGTTGGTTAAGACTGCCTTCGGCTCAGGTCATGATCCTGAAGACCCAGGATCCAGCCCCACATTGGGCTCCCTGCTGGGCAGGAAGCCTGCTTCTCCCCCTCTCTGCTTCTGTTCCCTCTCTGGCTGTGATTCTTTCTGTCAAATAAATAAAATCTTTAAGAAAAAAAAAGCAAAAAAAAAAAAAACCCATAAGTAAAAGTAAGTATCCTTGCCAAAAAGGTTGTTTATTGTTACCAATAAGGGCAATTTTATGTATGTTAATAGAAGAGATATTATTTTATTATAAATATTTTATTTTCTGCTTAGCATCAGCTATGAATTACACAAAATACTACTAAGTTAAAATTCATATTTAATATAATTAAAATGAGAATTAACTTACCCCAAATTTTCTAAGGAATCGGAATTTGGGGAGGCACCTGGGTAGCTCAGTTGTTTAAGTGTCTGATTCTTGATTTTGGCTCAGTCATGATTTCAGAGTCCTGGGATCAGGCCCCTTGTTGGGCTCTGCACTCAGTGTGGAGTCTGCTTGGGATTCTCTCTCTCCCTTTCTTCTGCCCTTCCCCCAGTTCGTGCTCTCTATCTCTCTCTAAAATAAATAAATAAAACCTAAAAAAAAAAAAAGAATTAGGATTTGGAGATAGAAGATATAATGTATCTATTACATATTTTAGAAAGTGTATTCAGTGAAAATGCTGTTTACATAAGGAGGACTAGTAATAAAATTACATCAACTAAGGCTCTATTTACATAGGAAAAATAAAGTTCAAATAAAAATAAAGAAAATCATTTTTTAAAGATTTTATTTATTTATTTGACAGAGAGAAACACAGCGAGATGGAACACAAGCAGGAAGAGTGAGAGTGGGAGAAGCAGGCTTCCCACAGAGTGCAGAGTCTGATGCGGGGCTTCATCCTGGGTCCCTGGAATCACGACCTGAGCCCAAGGCAGTCACTTAACCAACTGAGTTACTCAGGTGCCCCCAAAACAATCATTTTTAGTCAAGTAGAGGAAACGAGCCAGAATGATGAAGTTCATTACAATTCAGAGGTTTTAACTCTTTCACTAGGACCTAGGCTTTGTACCTCAAATTTAACTTCCTTGATTTGGAAGTTCACATTGCAGTTTGGTTACAGTTTTCATGGTGGATATTCTCAAATCTGGAGCTTGAAATGGTGGGAACAGTCAATAACTGGTTATTCTTGGTTCTCATTTGAATCACTATACTTTCTATCACTATTAATAATATAGTAAAAGATAACTGTAGGTCAAAGTTTTAAAAAGATAAGCCATTGCTTCTGCTATCTTTACTGAAAAAAAATTTGAGGAAGTTTTTATAAAAGAAATGTTTCCTTTTCTCAGTAGAATTCACTATCGGGTATCTATAGTGAACAGAATAAAATTGAGCTTTTGAAAAACATTGGTCACCTTGAAAAGCTTTATAAAATATATAATAAACACATAAAAAATTACTAGATTTAAGAAAAACTTATTCTAAAAATGTGTTTAATGAAATTCAATGAAAAATTAAAGTTGACCCATAGAGATGATTAATATCTTTTAAATGGTTTGTGTTATAGTCCATTATTAACTAAGTAACATGGTATTCACTTTCAGTTTATAATATGACATATGAAAGCATGATTTTCATGAGAAATAATAACAGAGAGATACCCTGTTGCCAAACCACACACATAACTTGTTTTCATAATATGAATGAAGAGGAGGGTCATTTTAAAGAATATAAAAAGTTGAACAATTTTCCACAGTGCATGACCTAGTTAGTAGAGTTGCTTGGTAATTTTAAAGAATAGCTGAATTACATACATCTCCCAAGAAAGTATTTCTAAGAAAAGGGTAAAGATAATTGATGTATTTAATACCAAATACAAAACAAAGTAAGAACGACTTAAATATGCTCAAAATATATCCTACCAAAAAAAGAGTAGATTCCCAATGATTGCTTAACAGCCCTTGATAGTATTAAAAATCCTCAGTTTTTAATAAAGAGACAGTTTCCAGTATTATACATTTTATGATTGATAGGATAAAAGTCTAAAAACTAGATATTAATAAAACATATTTTTAAGAAAACACATGTGTATAGACACTATTATTAAGGTTACTTATATAAGTATTTAAAATGTATTAGAGGGGCATCTGGGTGGCTCAGTTGGTTAAGCGACTGCCTTCGGCTCAGGTCATGATCCCGGAGATCAGGGATCAAGCCCCACATCAGGCTCCCTGCTTGGTGGGAAGCCTGCTTCTCCCTCTCTCACGCCCCCTGCTTGCGTTTCCTCTCTAGCTATATTTCTCTCTGTCAAATAAATAAATAAAATCTTTAAGAAAAAAAGATTAAAAAAAATAAAAATAAAAAATAAAATGTATTAGAAAGTCATACTATAAAGAAATAAGCTTACAGAATATATTTGTGCATGTGTTAACTAAATTCTCTGTAATATACTGCCTATAACATGAAAAAAGTCTATAATAATCATTAAGAAAAACACAAACTAATAGAAAACTGAATGATATGCAAAAGTAAATAATACATATGTGAAAATCGTTCTCTTTAGTAGTGAAGATAGCACATTTTACATAAGTTAAATAATGGCATTTTTTTTTTTTTACATCTCAGGACTTATTTATCTTATAAGTGGACGTATAACTTTTGGCTCTCTTTACGCATTTTTAAAATTTTAATGTAATTAATTAACATATAATATATTATTGGTTTCAGAGGTACAGATCTATGATTCATCAGTTTTCTTTTTTCTTTTTCTTTTTTTTTTTTTAAAGATTTTATTTATTTGACAGAGAGAAACACAGCCAGAGAGGGAACACAAGCAGGGGGAGTGAGAGAGGGAGAAGCAGGCTTCCTGCTGAGCAGGGAGCCCGATGTGGGACTCGATCCCGGGTCTCCGGGATCATGACCTGAGCCGAAGGCAGTGGCTTAACCAACTGAGCCACCCAGGCG
>PITA01024888.1:0-25425 GCA_004023965.1 Spilogale gracilis
AACTGAGGGACTTGGAGGGAGGGGGGTGGAGGGATGGGAGAGCCTGGTGGTGGGTACTGGGGACACCTAAAGCGGGGAGCACTGGGTGTGGGGAATGGGGAATGAATCTTGAAACACTGGAAAAAAAAAAATTTAGTAACAATAAAAAAAAAAAAAAAAAAAAAAGCATCTGCCTTTGATTAAGCCTCTGCCTTCGGCTCGGGTCCTGATCTCAGGGTCCTGGGATCCAGCCCTGCATCAATATCCCTGCTCAGCAGAGAGCCTGTTTCTCCTTCTCCCTCCGTCCCTATCCCCACTCCTGCGCTCTCTGTCTCTCTCAAATAAATCAATGAGATTAAAAAAAAAAAATAAAAAAAAAAAATAAAATAAAATAAAAACAGTCACTTTATTCTATGTTCTACAATAAACCAAATAATCCAGGTAATTTTATAATAAAAGTTAATTCATTGAGGATTTCCAATGCCTGAACATTATGTATATTATGTATATTACTGCAATGATTTTTAAATAATAGACTTAAAACATATGTAATGTAGAAAACTCCTGAGCACCTCTGGAATCCTGAGATTCCAGGAAACAGATTTAACATATTGGGTTTTAAGGCACCAGGCATCTCTGATACTCAATTTAATGCTCGGAATGACCCTAAGGAGGGAGAAAAGCAAAGTAACGGAAGACAAGCTCTACTAACCCTACTCCTGAACAAGTACAAGCCCCACTGGGATGATTTGGTGAAAAAAGTACCTTAGGAATGAGCCTAATATCAAAAGATGCTATAATATATGGCATAGTATTTTAAATCATGACAGACACTGAGGAAGCGAACAATTGTTAAATTTAAGAGTGATGCTATTAACAAAAATGGTACCGGAAGGTAAACCTAGTACCAAAAGCTGCTTTGCATTTCAAAAAACTTATTTTGGTTGATCCAAGTGGGACTGATTTAAAAAATGGCATCTTGTGCAATTTATTGTCCTAACCATAGTGGAAAAAAAAATCCAATTACTAGAGGAGGGACTATTTTTATACATAAATTTCCTAAAGTATTAGTACCTAAGAAGTCAATTCAAAGTCAGTCAAGCCTGGGATAAGTGCTGCCATTAGAGCGAACTGACTTTTCAAGGACTTGCCTTTTTTTAAGATTCCAGTGTGTGTGATGGGAAAACTGCTGCTTCAACGTATTTTCTCTCTGTATGTTTTTCAAAACCATACGCCATAGTGATGATGTCATTCAAACATGACAATATCTGTAATGCTCAAGAGGAACTGTAATGCTTGCCAGAAAATAAACAGATATATCACAAATTAAAGTTAGACATTATATCTGATATAACATTTATTCTGTATATGCAAAGAGGGGCCCCAAAGGGACTGAGTTGATTATAAAAGTCATGAAAAGCATCAGACCATCTTGAGCTTCGTAACAGTATTTGAAGACATACTTGACAATGATGTGAGGCCTTACATAATATAAATTTTAAAAAAGGAATGAGCAGGACATTGGCATGAGATGATCTGTAAGATACAGACCAACTCTAGGGACAACTTGGTATAATGAAGGCTGTTCTGGAAATATCTTTGCAAGTACAACTTTGGAGCATGCCTTGTACCAAAACATTCCCACACAGAGCACTTGACCACTGGAAATCAGATTCTAGAGCCATTGGGAAAAGTGAAGAGAAACAATTGTGGCCCAAATACAGGAATGAGCGCCAGCTCTAGAATGAGATTCATTTGGAAATATAGGGCTCAAAGGGAATATATCACACAAGCAATATGAAGTACAAAGGTCTCTATTTTGAGACAACATGAAACAAATGTAGAAAAAGACTCCAGCAATTGTAGCATGAATGTAAATGAAGACGCAGAGACACGATAATTTTTATACACCTTACCTATCACTTGTGACTTTCTGCACGTTTGGATTCTCTTGTTAGAACTCTAAGGTCACCTACGTTGCAGTCCTAAGTTCTTATATTCTGGCTGAATCCTAATGAAGACCTTCTACATCAACTATCAGCTTAGCAGGCACTATAGATTTAAATAGATGAGTGTTTGTTTTTACTTATTTCCAGCAATATATTCTATTTTTTTTCTGAAACTGGCTTCATGAAAACAAACAACACTTCATACCTGATTACTTTTCTCTGCAGTTCTGAGTTAGAATGTGGACATTGGATTCACTGTGGTGCGGAGAAAGGCCAGATTATAGATGCTTACTGGGGAATTATTTTATATCCGCTGAGCCAACCACTCAGAATTTATTTATTATTGACATTATAAATGCTCGTTTCCTGTGATGCATACTACCACCACCAAGAATGACTTTCCTCCCAGATTCAGAACATATCGATCTATTTGCCAAATCTCAGGATATATTGAAAAATCCTTTTTATGAGCCTTATTCAGCAGTATTTCTATAAATTTTTGTTTGGAGCTGAGAGAAATGAACATTAAAATTTGTTTTCTGGTGTACATCTGGGCAGTTACATTTCTTTCTTATTTTAAATAAACTATGAAACAGGATGATATACTCGTATTCAAGAAACATTATTTATAACATGATCACAATGTTAAATGAGAACTTAACGAACATTATTGATATATTCATTTCCCAGTTAATATTTAACATTCTCATAATTTTATGAATATCTGCTGGAACTTATTAAATCAAATGATTTAGCATTAAAGAGCACGTTGTGAGTTTGCCATTCATTTCCCCAAACGTTTGTCTCTCTTCTCTAGTATAATCAGCTTCTTTACAAAGGAAAGTTCTAAAATATTATCACAACTATTACTAAAACCTTAGATGAGAAAGAGTTCTATCCAGTAAAGAAGTCCAAAAGTGTTTCAAGTATAAGAATAAGAGGTGTTTGGGGGTTTTTTTAAAGATTTTATTTGTTTATTTGACAGAGAGAGAGAGTGTGTGTGTATGTGTGTGCAGGGCAAGGGGAAGAAGGAAAGAATCTCGGGCAGACTCTAGAGTGAGCACAGGCCCGGTGCGGGGCTCAATCTCACGATCCTAAGATCATGACCTGCACCAAAATCAAGAGTCTGGCGCTTAGTTGAGCCACTCAGGCACCCAAGAGCAGGTGGTTTTTTGATATATGTAATGTCTAGGCTATTTTGTTAGAAAATGGAATTTTTTGGGTATAATTTTATAACAAATTCCAGGGAACATCAGTCACGTGCCTGTCCCCCTTTCGGCCCATCCTTAGTAGCTTTTTTGCCATCAGACCAGCGAGCACTGGGAATTCACTACCACACGCGGTAACTCACCCAACTTCCTGTGAAGGAGCTGACCGTATGGCTGTGGTGGCGCCCAGAGACACACATCAGAGTGAGATGCTGCGCTCAACGCAATAAGGGCCCCACAAACACGAGCTGCATCCCATTCCCTGGAACCTGTAAATGTTCCCTTGTAAGGGGAAAAAAAGGGCTTTGCAGATGTGACTGCATTAAGATCTGGAGATGGGGAAATTACCCTGGATTACTTGGGCGGCTCCTAAATACAATCAACTGTACCCTGAGAGGGAGGCGGAGAGGAGGCGGTGTGACCACAAGGCAGAGACAGCGGTGATGCGGCCACAAGCCAAGAAAGATCAGCAGCCGCCAGAATCCAGAAGAGGCAAAGGACAGATGCCCCGCCCTGCCCTGAGCCTCCAGAGGGAGCACGGCCTTCAAGGCTCCTTGATCTTAGCTCCATAAAACTCGCGTTGGACTCCCGGCCTCTATGACTGGGATAGGATGGAGTTCTGTTGCTTTAAGTCACCATATTGGGGTTGTCACAGCAGCAACAGAAAAATAACGGAGGCATATTCATACATGAACTACACATGTGGACACACATGCACACGTGCACACACATAGACACAAATGACATCGATGTCAGCAGGTGGAAGAACTCATCTCCATGTTTCTGCGCATCGGAGGTGGTCCCTGGAAATAAGAAAGCCGCATCCCTGATCTCCAGGAGCTGTGGAAGGGGCTCCTGCTGGGGATGGGGGAGCACTGCAGCGAGCACCGGGTCCAGACACGGGTCAAGATAAATCAAGGGCAGTTCCCAAGGAGACAGAGCTTCACGGATGTGAAGGGACCAAGCAGCGAGTTCGCACACGCAGGGGCGGGTGTTTAGGACAAGTCAGTCCAGCAGCCAATGTGAAGCCCAGAATGCTAAGAAAGGGTATTTGTGTGAGGAACTCAAAGTCCCTGAGGCAGGGAATGGGGAAGGATGTGGCTTAACAGGCTGGCAACACAGCTCAGGATGGGACTCACAAACCAGGCCACTGAGTTCAGAGTTTCTCATGAACCGAGAAAAGCTATGGGGAAGATGGTAAGCAAGATGCCACCAGCACAGTGAGGTGAGTAAGCGAGAAAGACCTCTGGGGTGAACTAGGGCCTGGGGTGGAAGGCAGCAGGCCAATAGGAGGCTGGTGCGAGGTTGAGTGGCAGGCCACCAGCAGGCAGACATGAGAGGCTGCAAGAAGCAAGGATGACAGGATGACCACGGATGGAAGGGTAACCCCCCTCTTCAATGGGAAGAGCACTACCTGCTGAAAAAGTAGATGTCGAGGCGAGGGTGACTCCACATGCCCAACCTGACTGTTAGGTGGACATCAGCAACCCTGGTCTGTCTCATCTGTAATAGGAAACTCATTCCCACCCATTCCTTTGAGGGGACTGGGTGCCATGCATGATTCTGGACTACCTTCTTCCACTCCCCCTAGGTAACTTTAGTCCTAGAAAAATAAAACCACTTTTACCATGCTAGTTGAAGAAAAACAGAACAGGATAATAAATCTCTTTCCCAAATAGCAAAGTAGTTGAAAAAAAAAAAAACAAAACAACAGATCCATAGGCTATTTTGATCACACTTTTGATCAAATACACTTTCAGTTCATTGGTAATAAATTCTGGTTTTTCAGAACTAACTGAAAAAAAATCAAGCAAGCAAACCATATCAGTCGCATGAAAGGTATGGCTAACATTACAGACATTCATGCTAGTTTAGCTCAGGAACTTCACCTTTCAAGTCAGATGATCGTGATTTATTTGCTTGGATTCCATGTCCTGAGCAAGCAAATGTGATTAAGTGAAAAACAGAAATGCAAAACGAGGGAAAACGTATAAGCTTTGACATACAGGACATTTAGCAAAGCTAAAGAAGTCGAAATTTGTAAGTGGAAGAAAACAAGAAAAATAGAAAAAAAGAAAAATCAAGTTTTTCACATCTGTTGGGCTTACATTTCTCTTCGGTTTTTCACACATGTGGAAAACTCAGGGGAAAAGTATGTTATTAAAACCTAATATTTATTCTGCTTCCAAGCCAGCCAGATTCACACTTAACACTAAAGCTTCAGGTAGACTTGGGTCCCATAATTCTCAATATCAACAGAGGAAATTTCATGCTATTTTTCAGGACCACTTTGGGTCCATGATTTATCAAGTGTTGACTGAGTTGCAGGAGACCCAACAGACAAACCTGTACTGCAGAAAGCTCTGGCTCAATCTGGAGTTGACACAATGTTCCCAGCATATGGGGTACATAGAGGAGCAAGGGAACAGCAGAAAACAGAAATCAAACGATGCGGGAGAGTATACTATCCTAAAAGAACACCAGCAAGTTACGTCCAGGAAAATATCCCAGAGTTCCTGATGGGGGTGATGTCTGCTACTTTTCTGCCCAACACTACATACATTTTCCTCCCAAGAGCCATGAGAAACAGGCACTATGATCAGATTCACCCAACACAGCAGGTGGCAGGGAAGTTAAGTCACCCAAGGTCACAAGCTATTAAGGGGATGATGCAGGATTTGAACTCAGGTCATCTGGATTCAGCATCCATTGTCTTAGCCCATGTGCTCTAGCCCCATGGTTCAGTGAGCGGGGTGACAGTACCTCCCAGACTCCTAATTCCTTCCTGTCTCAACAGGGTCCTACTGAAAGACGGAGTTGGCTTATTTTGAACTTATCAGTGGAAACAAAATATGTTGCTAATGGGAAAAGACTTTTGGTGGGGAAAGAGAAATAGAATGGTTGGTTTGAACAGATAATGCCTCTTCCCCTTGCCATTATAGAGATTTTTGACAAAATCGTTACAGTTTCAATGATGATTCCATATGAACTCATTCATTCGAACATTTTGGCTGGTAATCCTTCCTACCCTGAGTTGTAAAAGGGCCCTCAAAACACAGAAGTAGATTTAATTGATGGGGTGCCTGGGTGGCTCAGTTGGTTAAGCAACTGCCTTCGGCTCAGGTCATGATCCCAGAGACCCGGAAGCGAGCCCCACATCGGGCTCCCTGCTCGGCGGGAAGCCTGCTTCTCCCTCTCTCACTCCCCCTGCTTGTGTTTCTCTCTGTCAAATAAATAAAAAAATCTTTAAAAAAAAAAAGTAGATTTAATTGAGAATAGCCTATCACTCAGAAATTCTGTGGAATTATCCAAACCCACAGGGAATTCTATCAAAGGCAAGACAAAAGGCATGGACAAGCATCAAGTGTGTATACAATCCCATTTTCCAGCACATTACACTGGGGTAAATGTACCAAACTACATACAGATAATTCACACTGGGTTATATTCCCAAAGTCGGTTTATGTACTGGATTTGGGAGAATAAAGGAAACACCACTCAAAGCGAAACCATGCAAGTTGAGTTGATAAGCACCACAGTCAACAGAGTCGAGTGTCCTGGATATGGCATGAAGGACCCACACATGATTCAGTCATGACCAGGGAAACACTCTTGAAGTTCCAGTCTGAGATTCTAAGATTCCACATCCCTTCCATTCTAGTGAAAGGCGGGTCCTCATCTCCCCACTTTTGGCATGGAGGCTAACATTTTCTTTCATAGCACAGGGCAGGAGAACTCTGGGGACGTGTGACAGACCACTGAAGAGGCACCACCAGGCCCCAGAAAGACAAGGACAAGGAACAGTAGGACTTGGTTCATTCCTAGCTTCTTAACATACCTTTTCCCCCAGTCTCTATTCCGTGACCCCAAACAGTCTCACAACTCCTACTGCTGTCCTCTTACTGGAGGACACAGCTTTCTGGAGTCTTCCTAAGTGGTCCCAAGGCTGGCGGTAGTACCGTTATTAAAGAGGGAAGGCAAGCACTCCTCCCAAAACCAGCACGTAGGCTGTGGAGAAGCACTATGCTTTCGGTGTAGTATTTTCTGGAACAGTCCAACCCTAAGAGTGCTAATATCTCTAAAATAACTCTTGCTAATAGAGTTATCCTCACTTCCTAAGGTCTATAGGTCTGATTAGGCTGAATATTAAGAGTAGCAGATTTTTCTTCTTTGTTTTTCCAAATACGATCACATTTCCCCATACACATCTATATGTGCTTTCTAGGGCAACTGGTTTAATGGATTATGATGATGGATAATTAGATCTCTTAATTATTTTCTCAGGATTATTGCAGCAGTGAAAATCAAACCACATACACATACATCCAAATAACAATTATAAAATATTTAATTGCTTTTTAATTGAGAAATGATTTCTCGTTTTGAGAACTATCTCTGTCCCAGTGTGTTCATCATTTTTGTTGCATATTCAAAGACTTTATCGTTCTATTTATAACTATTTTGATTGGCTTACCTTCTATGGTATTTTGACAAATGTCATTCATAATTAGTTAGATTTGTGTTCATACTAACACATAATCTGGATGATTCAGCTGACACATAATGTTTAATTATCCAATTTTAATTGAATCTATTTTTAAAAAAATGAATGCAGCAAGTTCACAAGTGACCTACGAAATCTCAGAATCTCACCTCACCTTTTCTAGGCACCAGAGTCTGAGCATTTCCAAAAGATTTCATCCCTAGACCTTCTCTGCCAATATTTGCTTTTCCTTTAAGTAATAATGAGTCCCAGGAAAAAGAAACTCATAGCTTACGGAATAGCTTCTATTATCGCTTTACATCTGTGATAAACAAAGATGTTACTGCATAATAATCCTAAGACGACAAAGTAAAGTTTTTCCTCCAATGTATAAAAACACAAAGAACAGTCATTGAGGTTTATCTCAGTTTAATATTAGTAAACTCACCATATATGAAATATGGACAGAAACTCCATGCCATCCTTATGTAATCATTTTTTTAAAGACTTTATTTATGTATTTGAGAGACAGAGTGAGAGCGAGTGAGAGTGAGTGAGAGCGAGCACATGAGCAGGGACAGAGGAAGAGGGAGAAGTAGACGCCCCCACTGAGCAGGGAGCCCAACGCAGGTCTCGATCATGACCCAAGCTGAAGGCAGACGTTTAACCGACTGAGCCACCAGGCACCTCTAAAGATTTATTCATTTATCTAAGAGAGAGAGCGCACTAGGGAATGTTGGAGAGGGGCAGAGGGAATTTTCAGACGGACTCCTCACATGACCTGAGCCGAAACCAGGAGTCAGATGCCTAACTGACTAAGCATCCAGGTGCCACTGTCATTATTTAAATTGGTTCTATGCCAAGGAAATACTCCAAAGCAGGGGGTGTTAATATCCAGTCTATTTCTATGTCATCCCTCTTAATTTGCAAACATAGTCAACTCATATTTACTGAGCACCAACTATGTGAAAGAACGTGGGCTACATGATTCTTCCTAAAGCCTTCTGCACTTCGGAAATTGTCCGTGTAACAAAGGTGAGAGAAAAGGAAGGGAGTACTTATAATACCATTTGGAACATAAAAGTATATAACATGAGAACATCAAGAAGCGGACACCCTGGGTGGCAAAGATGGAGAGCCACACAAAGAAACAGCTGGGCTTCCATGTGAGCAGGGATGGAGGAAAAACAGAGCTTCTCCTGGTAGGTGAAAGGGGCACGTGCCTGCTGGACACTGGTAACAGCAGGTGTAAGGTCTGTGAGGAGGAAAAAGGCATCCCACGTTCAGGGAACTGCCAGAGATGTGTCTGCAGAAGCCCACGAGGAAGGGTGGGGATTAGCGGACTTTGAAGCTGGAAAGGAAGAGAAGGACAGACCACTCAGGCTCTTACATGATGTGGCTTGAAAATGGGACTTTTTACCTTTAAGAATGTTAAGCCTTAAGGTAACACAGTAGTTTACCTACATCAAAACATTAGCCATAGTTAGAGGTCTGCAGGGGAAACTGAGGCAAGGAGCATGATAAACAACTGCTCAAGGTCAGAAAGCAAGTGAAGGATCTAAGACTGAACCATGAACAGATACACAGCTTTAAAAAAAAAAAGTAAAACTAAAACAAAAACAAACAAGGGAGAAGGAATAAACAAATGAGAAAATAAACAATTAATGAAAGGTGACCTAGCTGAAGCCCAGTGAGGCGAAAGCAAGGACGCCAAATACAAGACACCCGAATGAGGCAGAATCAGTGGTAGAAACAGGCAGAAGGCACAGGTGTAGGGACAGGCTGGGCTAGAAACTCCCGACGGCTGCACATGCTCTGGACAGAAGGTCTCGAGTTGGTTCTCTGAGCTCAGTTTGAGATGCTCCATTCATTCCAACGGTGCTGGTGGTGTGACAAGGTATTCTACCGCCCAGGAAAGAAGCTGGGTTGGAGGTAAACATGAAGCCTGGTTTCTCTTGACCCTTATGTCACCTCTGCCCGGAAACAAAGGGCACGCAGTGACAAAAGTGTGGCTCACAGGTTTCTGTTTGCCTTTTGTTTTGCTCTTTTGGGGGAAAGGACTGGAACATGAGGTCACAACAGCTCAGTCATCAACCTGCCTTCCCCAGAGCTGGCTAGCCTGCAGTGTCTCAGCCCAGGTGCTGACTGTGTGACAGGTATGACGAAGGGACCCCAAGATCCTCATGTGAAATGCCCTTGTTTAGAGGGATGATTTGCTCTAACACAGAGACACATGGCTTGAGCACCATGACACTGAAGTCAAGAACATTCAGTAGTTGTTCTCTTAGACAACACAGTGCATCATCCATCATACCACTAGACTATCTAAGCATTTTGTTCTCCAAAGCTTTAGAGAGTTGACTTCTCCTTCCCTCTAGAACCACTTTCTTCCCATGGTCTGCAGCCTACAAAGCCCAGGTTTTGTTCTTCACTCACTAGCTTCTCCTTCTCAGTCTCCTTACCAGTCCCCCTCTGCTAGGTCTTCCCCAAAGGTGGCATGCCTCTGGCATCTGAGACTCCCATGGTTCTTCTCAACTCTTCCTCCTTGTGCTGTACCTCCATTCCTGTCCATTGCCAACAATTCATTCTTCCCTCTGCTGGACACATCCCTCAGGATAGTCAAAAAGGCATCTCATGGTGCCCAGACCACCACACACGATAACTCTCACTGTGTTCCAGCTTGCTTTTCCCCCAGCTTCTGTTCCTATCACCACTGACTCAGGCAAAAAAAATGGCAATCTACCCTTGATTCCTTTCATTAACTCACTGCCGACATGCAATCCACCAGCAAATCCGCTTGACGGTAACAAACAAAAAAAAAATCCCAAATCCATCCACTTCTCTACAGTATCTCTTGACTGAACTACTGCAACTATCTCCTAATTAGTGTTCTTGTAGCAGTCGTGCTCCCTCATAACCATTTCCCTACACCTCAACCAAAGTACCTTTCTAACACGAATATTACATCACATCTCGTATCTTACACCGGCTTGGCATTGTACTTAAACTCTAGGGTCTTCAGCCTTGCTCACAAATGTCATGAGATCTTGCCCCCATTCTCAGACCATGTGTAATCTCATCCCTCTGCTCCTTGAGCACTCTGATGAAGCAACTCAAAACTTCTTTATATTCCTTTAGCCTACCAAGGTCATTCCGTCTTCTGGACCTTTGGATCTCCCTCTCCAGAAGTCTCTTCCTCTCACCTCCACCCCATGCCTCATTGATCAGATGTTAACTCACCCATTACTCCCCTAAAAGTGGGCTGGTGTTGCCCACCGAATATACAGATGGCTTAATGACGCAGTCCACTGGATTATTGCATTTGTATTCTTGACAACAGACTGATAATTTTCTAATCCTTTCCTTAACTATGAATTGATTAAATGTCTGTCTCCAACTACATCAAACTTCTAAGAAAAGTTAGTCCTTTTCTTTGGTCACCACTTTACTTCCTGCCCTTGAAGTCTGACCGCCACAAAGGACATCCTAATTAAGTATGTGTTGAAAGAAGTCATGAATCTAGAAGTTCAGAAAGGTACAATGACTTTGCTTTAAGAACTTTCTGAGCAGAGGGCAACAGTTTGAAGGCAAAAACTTTACTAGAGGTTTTAAGACCATGGGATTCAAGAGGAATGAAGTTTAAGCAAATCATTTTGCATTCTGAAACACAGTCAGTGTTTCCTTATAATGGGAACAAGAATCCCTGTGCTTCTTGTTTCCTAAGATTGTTGTTAGGTACAAAGAGACAGATGTGGAAACTCTTTGTAAATTCTAGGGCAAAGTAAGTCAGTAGGAGCAGTTGGGCTTGGAGTCTTTGGTCTTCATCAGGAACTAGAAAGCCCATTTCTTACCACTGGTGAGTTTGCTGACCCAGTAGGTGTGTGAGGCATTAGCAGCGTGGTGGGAGTCAACATCTGGCCCCAAAGAGTTTTGCATCTGGCAGCAATCTGGAGAATGACTCCTCCACCAGGTAAGAAACACAGAGAAAACTCCTTCATTACCATCTCAGCACAGAAGTCTACACTGAAGACCTTCAGACTGGCCTAGAGATGAAAATCAGGTCACCCTTTGCTTCCATAGGACACATGGCACATATACTATCCCATTGGAGAGATGGCCACAAAACTATTCTAAAGGGGAAAAGTAAAGCTCAGCACACCTGGTAAACAAACTATACATTTCATATACATATTTCATATATATATATATATATATACATACATGTAATTTCATATGTATATTTCATACATATACATAATTTCATACACACACAATCTTTTTTCATACCAAATTAAATTTCACTGAAAGTCAGTCAAATGAAATTACAGCTTCTGTATTATACCTGAAAAAGGCCATCAAAATGCCCAGCTCCATCACAAAACATGTGGTTGGTATTATGGATGGAGATTGCATGGCTCTAAAAAACTAATTATCATGTCTCCCAGCAGCAGGTGAGACAAGCAAACACTGTTCAGAATAAATAAAGCCCCTTAGCCTCTTCCTTCTACCACTTTACTCCTAAGGCATCCCTAGGGATTCAGAACCCAGGCCAGGTCAGTCTGGCATCCCGCTGCTGGCCATGACTTGAAGATGGTTCCCAGTGGCAAGGTCAAGGGGCATGAATGGGATGGGTCAACAAGGTTCATGCATGGGTTATATACAAGAGTGAGCAGAGAGCGGGTGGCCTCTGGACAGCTCTACACACAGCCACCGAGGCCCCCAGGAAGTAAAAAGAAGTGAATCCAAAGGTCAAACGTCAGGTTGGTTATGGTGATGTCACTGAGTCTGAAGACCAGAGAACTGCATCCAGAGCAGAACTCAGAGGTTTGCAACTACTAGAGGTTCATTTAGACTGGATACTGAAAAAAAACTGAGGCAGAACTCTGGGGAAAGGCGTTGTCAGATGTCATGAAGCAAAAATAAAATAGAAATGTTCATGCTGATTTGGAAACAATCTCCAGAGAAATTCCAAGTCTAACCCTCTTCTCTTCAAGTGGGTTCTAGTCTGAGGCATAATTCTACAGATTCATTTGAGTTCTTAAATTAGAAGACTCAGTGAAACAAAATTCTCCTATGCAACAAAACCCCTGAGTATTGGATTAAAAATGTAGAGCTCAAACCTACTCAGTCTTGGGGACACTATTTGGTGACCTAATAAAGATGGGTAGTGAGGCACGCAGGCTGCTGATCCAGAAACAGAGACAGCAGGTCTGGATGTCAGTTTGTTTTCTCCACTTGCAGACTCAAAGGCAAAGTCATAGGTCCGTCCCTCCTCCTTTGTAAGCCCATGAAAGTCCTGTTCTCCAGCCATGCCTGAGTTTATCTGGGGGCAGGGAGAGCAGGGCTGAATCCTGGTTACTACGTTATTTGGGAGAATCTTTGTCTTTCTCTCACCCTCATTATTCTTCATTCCTTAATGGATATAATAAATACCAAGAGCCTCGAAGAGCAAGTACGAAAGAGAATTTTGAAATGGCCTTGAATATAGAAGGGAGAAATACATACAGCTACTGGGTGAAAGTTTGCTTTTAATATTCTTAAAAGGTTCAGAGTAACAAATATTTCCACATGTGTTGAGAAGAATTTTTTGGGGGGGCTCTTGGGGAGACTTAAAAATAAAATTTCATGTAAATGTCTACAGAATTCCAAATGTTTAAAAAAGCTTCATCCATTCAGTTGGGGGCGGGGGGAGATGCAGATACAGATGTCTCCCAAAAAAGAAAAAAAAAAAAAAAACACTACAAAATCTATTCAGAATGTTAAACTGATTATTGTAATATTTGGAGAAAGCTGGAACAAACAGTTCTGTGTGTTATGGAATTATTGAAAATTTGTTATCAGTGTGTGATACCAGGAGGGACATATCCTTGGTCTTTGCCCCCTTCCCCTCCCAGTTTCTTACACAAAGCTTTGAAAACTCTTGGAATTCAGGGGTCATAGGAACACACTCCTGAGAGGAACATCTTTTGTTATTTATAACAACATCCTTTCAACCACACCTGAATTTATGCTAAGGACCTGACTCTTAGGGGCCCCAAGGAGAGCTTCAAGATGGCGGCTGGCTCTCAAGAGAAGGTTGTAACTTACAGCCCTGCCCATAGGCTTCCAGGAAGGAGGACAGGGCTGAAAATTGAGTTCATTCATCAAACTATGATTTAATTTATCATGCTGAGGTAATGAAACCTCCATAAATCTAGTATATGATGAGGTTCACAGAACTTCTTGGTTGGTGAACACAGTAAGGTGTTGAGAGGGTGAGAGTGGTGGGCCCACCATGCACCATGGCCCCCTTACATTGTCCCATGCAACTCTTCCATTTGGGTTTCTGAACTGTATCTTTTATAATAAACTGCCAAATTTAAGTAAAGTGTTTTCCTGAGTTTCTAGCAAATTACCAAACCTGAGGAGGGGGTAGAGAAAAGCCCGATTTAGAGCAAGCTGGTCAAATGTATTAATTAGGTGACCAACAGGACTTGTGATTGACATCTGACTGGGACATTACTCAGAAGAGTAATGTCATATTGAGTACTCGTCATATTGAGTCCTTATTTGTGAGGTCTGAGGAATCCCAAGAAGCTAGTGTCAGGATTAAACTGAATTTTAGGAAACCCAATTGGTGTCCAGGGAGTTGTTGAATTAGTTTGTTTGGGAAAAAACACCCACTGATATCAGAAATGTTGTGAGTAGAAGCAGATCCGATGATGAAAGGAATAAAATCACCCCCTGCTCTTCCACTCCATCCACCAGAGCCACAAAAACCTTCAGGATGATGTGGGAAACAAAGGCATTAAATTTCCTTAAATTTCCTTACTACCTGGAGCCCATTGACAAGTCCCTGGAAACAGGCACAGTGAAATTCCCCCTAGGGACTCAAATACCTGGATATTAACACTTCACTAAGGGCAGAAGGCAATCTTAGCCTGACTCCCAGGATCCTGTAAGCCTACTTTAACATATAAAAATCCTTTTGGAAACTTCCACTATCCCATCCCCACACCCGGCCCAGGATACATGTTGGCAATTGTCCCCCAAGTATATGACCCACTGATGTACATCGGAAGGTTCTTACTGAGTAAGGGACAGGCAGGTCTAGGTAGGGAGAGATAGGTAGGGGGCTATGGGATCAGGATCACATAAATCCCCCAAACAGGTAAGTTTAAGGAAACCAGAGATAAGGGAACAAATCAGACTACCCTGCCCTAGGTGTCAGAACTGGGATCTTACTGTAAGAATCTATTGTGACCAACAAAGAATTACAGACCCTAGAAAGGAAGTAAGCCACTAAAGGTGTTATTACTAGTCCTTCCTCAATGGTGCTCTCAGTAGAGATGTTAAAAGGATTTAAGTTATTTGGGGTAAATACCCAGTAGTGCAATTGCAAAGTCTTATGGTAGCTCTATTTTTAATTTTTTAAGGAATCTCCACACTGTTTTCCAAAGTGGCTGCACCAACTTGCATTCCCACCAATAATGTAAGAGGGTTCCCCTTTCTCCGCAGCCTCTCCAACACTTGTTGTTTCCTGTCCTGTTAATTTTGGCCATTCTGACTGGTGTAAGGTGGTATCTCAATGTGGTTTTGATTTGAATTTCTCAGATAGCTAGTGATGACAAACATTTTTTTCATGTGTCTGTTTAGCCATTTGTATGTCTTCTAAGGAGAAGTGCCTCTTCATGTCTACTGTTCATTGCAGCAATGGCCACAACTGCCAAACTGTGGAAAGAGCCAAGGTGCCCTTCAACAGATGAATGGATAAAGAAGATATGGTCCATATATACAATGGAAAAGGCCGCCTCCATCAGAAAGGATGAATACCCAACCTCTGTAGCAACATGGACTAGATTGGAGGAGATTATGCTGAGTGAAATAAGCCAAGCAGAGAAAGTCAAGTATCATATGGTCTCATTTACTTGTGGAGCATAAGGAGTAATATGGAGGACAGTAGAGAGGAAAGGAAATGGGAAGTGGGGTAAATCGAGGAGAGAGACAAAACATGAGAGACTTTGAACTCAGAAACAAACTGAGGGTCTTGGAGGGGAGGGAGTGGGGGATGGGTGAGCCTGGTGATGGGTATTGAGGGCATGTACTGCATGGAGCACTGGGGAGCATAAATAATGAATCTTGGAACACTGAAAAAATAAAATAAAATAAATTTAAAAAGTAAAATAAAAAATAAAGATCCAGGGGCGCCTGGGTGGCTCAGTTGGTTAAGCGACTGCCTTTGGCTCAGGTCATGATCCCGGAGACCTGGGATCCAGTCCCACATCAGGCTCCCTGCTAGGCAGGAAGCCTGCTTCTCCCTCTCTCACTCCCCCTGCTTGTGTTCCCTCTCTGGCTGTGTTTCTCTCTGTCAAATAAATAAAATCTGAAAAAAAATAAGTAAATAAAAAAAAAATAAAGATCCAGATACTTGAGCCCTTAAAAAAAAAAAAAAAAAAAAAAAGGATTTGAGTTCCCTGATTAGCCTTCAATAAAATACCAACCCTAAAAGCCCTGTAGGGACTCTTCTCAGTCCTGAGAGCTTTTACTTTCCCTATTCTCTAAAACATGTCTGTCCAGACCCACATTTTTTTCTTTCACTTGGGTGTTTCTCAATGTGCCTCCCTGCAGAAACCAACCATAAGGGCTATGGGAATTTATCATTTCTCAAACACACGCAGGGCTATGGGAATTTATCATTTCTCAAACACATGCTAACCTCACCTCCTGCTATCTCTCCTGCAGAGATTGATAAGAATTTAGCTGTGCAAATCTACTTTTGTTGTTGTCTTTAAACTAATTGGAGGATTAGAGACTCTCAAATGGTGGCTTTGTGTATAGTTTTTAGGAAATAACGAACTCTCTGTAAAAGATGTAAACAAGCTCAAATTCAAGTCTATTTGGGGGAATTATGTTGTAAGAATGGACAGAAACAAGAAAAACAAAACAAAACAAAAAAACCCATACCATTAAAATAAATCACTTTAGTTTATGTTTATTACTTCCTCTTGAAGAGCATTTCTTATGTGCCCAATACATGTCTATAAGCCAAGAGGGATGGGATTGTGCAGTGGGAAGACAGAGAACAAAGAGAAACACTGAAGCAGGGAAGGAAGAAGGGGAGCGAAGGCCAGGAAGGAGAGGGGAGACGGCTATATGGAAGGAAGGAGTGGGGCAGGGATGAAAGTTGGAATGCTTCAACCACCCAGCCTCCAAGGACAGGGTGTGCTGTATTCCAGTAATGTTCCAAGCAAATCCCAAAGCAGTGCACCAAGCACTGGAAATTAAAATATGGACACACATTCAGGGAACCATTTTACAAGCAAATGAACTCAACTGGATGTCAAATGTATCCCTGGAGTAGAGCCTAACCGGTGTGTCTCCGCTTTGAGATTCTAGGCTGGTCAGGAGAGTGAAGCCCCCAGACTCATACTCCCTCTGAGTTTGCCTGGGGATAATAATGTCCGACTGTTTCCTCAGTGGACCTGGGAGACCAAGGAGAGAAAACTAAACAGGAAATACATGTCTAGTTTTATCATTTTGTATATACTACTGGAGGACGAAGAAATGTATCTTCATCTTAATAATGAGGACAGCTTTTGAATGACAATGACAGTAAAGAACGTTCACAGGGAGATGTAATGTGTGACCTGTTAGGTGCTGGGAAGTAGAGGAAGGAAGGGAGCCCTGTGGCCAAGAATCAAGGATCTTTACCTACTCAGTAACTTATCCCTCATTTCGAGCCCCCCCCAACAGATGAATAAAGGTTGTCTTGATCTGAAATTCCTTCTATCTTACTGTTGGGATTTTTTGCTATAATGTATATGCATGTTAATATTTAGGCATAGAAAGGTCAGGGGAAGGGGCATCTGGGTGACTCGGTTAAGTGTCTGACTCTTGATTTTGGCTCAGGTCATGATCTCCAGATTGTGAGATCGAGCCCCACACTAGGCTCTGTATTGAGTGTGGGGCCTGCTTAAGATTTTCTCTATCCCTCTCCCTCTGACAACCCCCCACCTCTGTATGTGCTCTCTCGAAAAAGGAAAGAAGAAGGAAGGAAGGAAGGAAGGAAGGAAGGAAGGAAGGAAGGAAGGAAGGAAGGAAGGAAGGGGAAAAGAAAGAGGAAGAAAGGAAGAAAGGAAGGAAGGAAGGAAGGAAGGAAGGAAGGAAGGAAGGAAGGAAGGAAGAAAGAAAGAAAGAAAGAAAGAAAGAAAGAAAGAAAGAAAGAAAGAAAGAAAGAAAGAAAGAAAGAAGGAAAAGGAAAAAATAAAAAGAGGAAAAAGAAAGGTAGGGAAGAAAGTGTTAATGTGAAGTGAGTGAAACAATGATCAAGTAACCCATTGGGTTTACAAATGATTGCATTTTTTCTTCTCTCTCTCTTTTTCTCCAGTCATGATGGCAGAAGGTCTAAAATTAAAGTCTACTACTTTGTGTTTCGTCCACACCTGGGGGAACTGGGAGGGTCTCAAATGGCCAGTCTGCCACTTCCCATTCCTGTTGCGTCACCGCAGATGTGGTTTCTGAAGCCAAAGGACCCTCCCCGAGTAGGGGCATCAGCTGTCAGCTCCTGCAATTCTTCAAGCAAGCCCAGCACATGCTGCTGTGGGGACCGGGGCACCCCAACCTCCTGACACTATACAACCTGTACCCATAGCCCGGGTCCTTCACTTGGCTCCCCATGTGGTCCTGGCTTTGTGTGTATGTGACTCAGAAACTGCTGTCACCCCATCTGCCCAGGGCTGGGTTTCCTGCGTCCCCATAACCCTGAGGCAGAGGACTTCCTCTCTCTCTCACCATGCAGTTTAACGGAAGGCAATTAAAACAGCCATTACCTCCCAGGTGATGTTAAACCCAGTTCAAGGGAGCTGCCCCCTCAGCTTCCTTTCAGGCCATCCCAGGACTGCTCTCTACCCACGAAGTTCTGGGCCACGCGCTCATGGGGAATGTCAGGCACTTGGCTGGCCTGCCGCATTTTCATGGTGCGGTCCTGGCATCTGAAAAATGCTGTCATGGTGAGGGCCTGGCTTCTGAAAAATGCTGTCAGGAGAAAGGCAGTGCTTTGAGGAGGAAGACCAAAGAGGCATTGCTAAGTCTGAACATTCCTTGTCCCACGGCACCCTCTCCTTCCAAGCCTCTCCCACGTTTTCTCCCACCATCACACACACACACACACAAAAAGAATCCATTTATCTCACATTTCCTAACAACCTGCTCATGAACAAAGAGCATCAGTGCTCAGTTCCACACTGTGTGCCCTCCAAAGGCTGCTGGCTCTCTGTCCGCCCTCGGGACATTTTAGGATCACACAGATGGCCCAAGTCTCTGAATACAGGTTGATGTTTCCCAGGAGAGAACAGTCTTGTCCACGGTTCTGTGTTTTGTTTTGATATTTCAGGTACCATGCTGTGTCTGTTAGCAAGGGCACATTTCAAAGCCCAGAAATGTTTCTGTATTTTCTAGGCATCCTCTAAATTGAATCCATTGGCAAACCTCCCCTTATAAATACTATAAAGAGGAGGAATAGAAACATGATTTTGGGGGGGCGGTCGTCCTGTTTTCTGTGGCAACCTCTAGAAAGTGGTGCTTCCATAAAGGACTCCTGCAGATTTATAAACTCTCTACCAATATAATGATGCAATGCTTGGTTAAATAAGCCATTGTTGTTTCATGTAATTTTGGTACAATGAAAACTTTTTTCAGGTCCCTTAAGACAGTACTAGGGAAAAATAGGTTATCATTAAACCAACTCCTTCCCACCCCTGTGAGAAAGAATGTGAGACGATTATAACAATGGAATGATTACAAACATTCCCTTTAGACGGAAGGAAGCAAACATGGTTAAATTAAGAATATTCTTATTTCTTCGGAGTCATGAAAAGAACCTGACCTCACCCAGAATGCCCACCAGATTCTAGCCTCCTTCTGGAAAGATCGGGTGCGTGTTGTCATTGTATTCCCAGCTAGACTGCTGAACAAACTAATACAAATACAACTCCATCAATACAATCTTAACGTGGAAGTTTGGGAAGCTCTAAACATATGAACAGTAAAGTCAAACACTTGACATCAAGCACCTTGGGGCGCCTGGGTGGCTCAGTTGGTTAAGCGACTGCCTTCGGCTCAGATCATGATCCCGGAAACCCAGGATCGAACCCCACATTGGGCTCCCGGCTCGGTGGGAAGCCTGCTTCTCCCTCTCTCACTGCCCCTGCTTGTGTTCCTTCTCTAGCTGTGTTTCTCTCTGTCAAATAAATAAAAATAAAATCTTAAAAAAAAAGAATACATCATTATTAAAAAAAAAAAAAACAGAATTAAATCATGGGCCCTTATGTAATTCTCAGAAAACTCTTTAAAGCCCCATTCCACAGCTGAAGAGCTTCAGGTTCAAGCTGGAGATAAATACCTCATTGAGTTCTGCCCAGCTAGAAAGTGGCAGAATCCACGTGTATCCCCAGGTTGTTGAACAAAACACTAGGATATGTCCTCAGCCCTGTATGTCCACACTATAAATGAGTGAAGCTCATTTCTGGCTTTCATATGCAGAAAAGATTAGATTCTTACTTCCTATAAAGCAAGAGAAGGGTGAGCTGAGACTCTAACCATATCTCCTGGGTCTCTTTGGAGAAAGGCACATGACATCAAACCTCCCCTAACCCCTTCTTGGTGCCAGAGCTGCGGCTCTGTCTGCTTGATGAAACCGGATGGTTGAAAACACCAGCTTCTTATGACCACCCACTGAGTCTCTGACCCACTGACTTTAGGAAGTTCTTTCTTAAACTGAGCCGGTATCTATCACCCCACTGATTTTACCCATTAGTTCTGGTTCTGTGCCTCAGAGACACTGAGATAAATGCTTTGCCTTCTTCCACAGTATTGTTCCTTTCTTGTTTATGAACCCCTAAATTGCCCTCCTGGGTCTTCTCCTCTGTAGACCAGTATGCTCAAGTTCCTTTTCTTGTTTCTCAGATTATATGGCATCTGATTCCTCTGACTAGTCCAGCCTTTTTCCTCTCTCTTCTTTATGATTGCCTATAACTCAAAAGCAAAGAATTCAACTTACATCCTGAAAGATGATATATGACCTGTTTTCTGAGATTTGCTTCAGGATCATCTGGGGCTGGGGTGGCCATAGGGGAAGTGGGTAAGGAAAGAGAAACAAGATTTTCAAAAATATTGATACATTTTTTAACTGACTGCTGAATATAGAGTTTCGCAAAATTTTCTTTACCCATGTCTAGATATGAAATTTTACATAATAAAATTATTTTAGAAGTGCAACTTCCAAAAACATGCATAACACTTCAGACATGACAGGATTAGTTAGAAAAAGATAAGGCATCACATTATGAATACTGAATACTGTACAATGATTAATGAAAAATGATTACTTTTTTTAGAGACACCGAAATCTGTTTTTTTTTGTTGTTGTTGTTGTTTCCTGAAACGATTCAGCTATCTCTCATTCTTAACATAGTTGGCTCTTGCTAGTTTTATTGGTGATGGATTTAGCTGCAGTTTGGAGAGTTTATTATTTTGCCTTTGAAAATATTATATTGGTAGATTCCATCTACAAAGAAGAAATAGACACTAAAACTGCCAATCAACTTATTCACTTGGGACGATGCACAAATATTTTTAGCATAGACTTTAAATACTAATATGAACCACTGATAAAAATAAAAACAATGAGACAGGCTAAGGTTCAAAGCCTACAACATGAACTTGCACAGCATTTCCTGTGTGTGGAGGATGTTCATGTTCAGAAATTTAGTCTGGAAGGATGACCAAATAGTGATAAGATCATCCATTGATTGAGAAAAACCCCCCAAAAAAGAGGTTGTGGAATTCTTAGGGAAGGAAATGTAAAGCTTATTTATGCATCCTTCTTTTTGCAATCAAGCTTGGAATCTCTTGGCAATGGTATGACACTGATATGGGCGTGAAAGCCATGAGTGATGATGGCATTAAAAATGCCACATTAATAAATATCATTGTCCCGGAGCAGTAAGAGTTGATGAAGAGGTAGAACATATTGAATCCAGAAGGGAGAGAAAGAGATAATTGGATGTTAATAAAGAATTTATTTTCCTTCCACCGTGACAAATTTCATTTACATCACATTTTATAAATAATCACCTTCAACACTTCAACAGATTGCTGCAATTTATCATGAATTTTTAAAACACTACCTTGCATATAGATAATTAATCAGCGCCAACTGTTTGATTTGTAATTGCTTAATAATTTGGGTATAAATTATATTTATCTCTGTTTTAAACATACTAATTTATTTTTGAAATCGGTGTATTTCCATTGGTTTTAGAAATAATGACAATTCTGTGAAAAATAAGGCTATAAGGAGTACACCATTTGCATCATACAGTTATCCTCTGAGATTAAGCAGAAATATATTTTTTCCCCTTTACGTTGTAAGATCAGATGTTCCTACTAAAGGGACTATCAGAAATGCATCCCTTGGAATTACAACAGAAAGCCATAACGGGAGAAGAATACACTTCAGGAGTAAGTGTTGGTTGGAAAGCTGAGAGCCTTGTGCTTCTAATTTGTCCCTGATGGAGTCACCCAATGTCCCTACCTGCAACAAATTCCCTAGGCTAGAATCCCCACCCTCAATCAGAGACAGCATGGTGGCGGATGGAGGAGAAGTGGTCACCAGATAGACAACGCATAAGGGAGAGTTTAATACTCTGTGTCGTTGGCATGGAAGCAATAAAAGTAGGTATCAAGTCTACTAACTGCCTCCTATTACTGCAGCTGTGACTCTCACCTGTCTTAGTAACAAGACACTAGAGATGGCTGTCGAATTCACAAAGGAAAATAAGCACACTATTTGGTTTGTGGCTTTGATTTTATTAGCTATGCAACCTGAGCCAATCACCTAAACTAAGTGGGTTTGCTCATCTGGAAATATGGAAAGAAAAATCATAAATGCCCTAATCACCAAAATGATGATACAGAGTTCCAAAGCGATAGCATCCATGAAAATACACTTGTGAACACTAAAATGGAATAGAAAGATTTCTATTATAATGGGGGGGGGGAGATAGGGTGGCTGGGTTATGGAAAAAATAAAAATAAAAAAAATAATTATTTGTGGAATGGTAGCCCCCCCAAAAAAGGGCATAAAATATAGAATGCAAGATTTTGTATGACAAAGGGTGGTCTTAAGGCTTCTGTAAATGTGTATAGGATTTCTCCAATTACATTCCTGACTTCTACTTATACATTACTAAAATATAATGGTTTAAATGATAAGGATTAGTTCTAGGTGTCCAGAAAACCAGGGCTGTTGAACCCCATCTGACAATAAGCCTCCTTTAATGACTGAACAGAGAAGAGTCCACACAGCACAGGCCTGAGGCTGATCCCTAGGAGTTCCTGCTTTCAAAGCCGTCCTTTAGCTGGTATCTGGGAGCTTGGATCTCAGGGGGGTTTCCACCATTCTCCATTAAGAATAGCTTGCTGGACCTAAACCTTGTGTGGAGCAAGGTGGTTTATGCTGAAACTTGCTTTGCTTCAAGGAGTCTGGAATTTTAGAATGTTCCAGGCAGAGTGTGCCTACGTGACCAACCCTCAGTAAAAACCATGGGCACCGAGTCCAGTGAGCTTCCCTGGTAGACAGCACAGCAGACGAGTCATCACAACACCTTGATAGAGGAATAGAGCTCATTCTCTGTGACTCCCCTGTGAGAAGGCTCTTAGAAATTTGTGCCTGTCGCCTCTGGACCTCCCCCCATGTGCCTTCTCCTTATGCAAGTTTGACTTCATATGCTTCCCCATAAGAAACCACAGCCATGAGCACAACTATCCATGAGTCTTATGACTCCTTCTGGATAACTAAGGAACCCCGGGGGTCTTGAAGACCACCTCCCTACCCCAACTCCAACACGGTCATTTTACAAACGTATATGGAAGTGAAAACTTTCAGAAATCGATGGCCAGAAACCTGCACAAGATTGCACAAGCTAGCCTAAAGCAATCACATGTCTCTACACTCTGGCCAGGAAGTCATGACAAGGAAGATGCGGTGGCTGGTTGGATGCACAGTCCATCCTTCAGGTCTACCTGCTCAGGTTGACCCCAGGTCGGAGAACATCTGCCTGAACTCCTTCTCATCCGACAGAAAAGAAGTTTCTCCAAATCAAGATAAGAGAACATTGTTTTATCCAGAACTTCTGGGTAGAAAGAAGATACTAGAAAATGCAAAGTTGCTGTTAAATAGGTGAAGAAATAAGAATGCACACCTGTGTTTGTATCATTTAAAAAATCCCTTCATCAACCTAACCCAGTTCTTGTTGATATTACTAGCCAGCACGAGCCAAGAGTGTCTATGTACCAGAAAAGCTGCTCTGTGAGTCTCATATGATCCTCACAATAACCATGGGAGGAAAGTACAATTATCATCTCCATTTTATACAGGAGAAAAGTAAACATACTGATGACACTGAAGTAAGTTGGATTCTCAAAAATTTAACTTCTAATAACCAGTAAGATTAACAAAACTCAAAAGAAATCAACAATTACTGTACTTGGATAATACACATTTACTTCTTTTTAAAAAAATACTTGTTTATTGGGTGCCTGAGTGGCTCACTGGGTTAAAGCCTCTGCCTTCGGCTCAGGTCATGACCTCAGGGTCCTGGGATCGAGGCCGGCATCGGGCTCTCTGCTTGGCAGGGAGCCTGCCTCCTCCTCTCTCTCTGCCTACTTGTGATCTTTCTCTCTGTCAAATAAATGAAATCTTTAAAAAAATATTTATTTATTTTTATTATTTTTTGTTATTATTTTTTTAAGCCTATAGCACCCAGTATTCCCAGCTGGTCTCCCATCCAAGTACTAACCAGGCCCGACCCTACTTAGCTTCGGAGATCAGACAAGATGGGGCGCATTCAGGGCGGTATGGCTGTAGACTACAAGATTTATTTTTTAAGTCATCTCTACACTCAACATGGGGCTCGGACTCACAACCCTGAGATCAAGAGTTGCACACTCCTCCAACTGAGCCAGCCAGGCACCCCATGGCACATGTACTCCTATAAGAAGAAAATTTCCATCTTCTCTCCTCTCCAGCACAGAATTTTTCTCTACTGGAATTAAAAGAGTCTTCACCCCATTGTAAAATGGGACTCAATTCAAAAAATATTTCCCTACTATTCTCAGATATGTTTACACTAGTAGCCTCAACTGGGGATGAATGTTCCCCTCCGAGAGACATTTGGGAATGTCCACAGACAATGTTTTGTTTTCCCACTGCCAAAGGGTGAGGGGGGTGCTTCTGGCATCTGGTGGATGGAGGCCAACAATGCTCCTCAACACCCTAGAATGAATGCATAGACCAGTCCGCCCATGAAGAATTATCCAGCCCCAAATGTCTACTGTACCGGACTTGAAAAACCCTACTTTATATGAAAAGTAAATCCCATGTCCATATTGTTTTCCTGATTTCCCCCAATGATGTACTGATTGATAGAGTTACAGAAGGGTACTTAGGAGTATCTCACAGACTTCCAAGTCACCAAAGAGGGAAGATGAATAGAACCGTGAAACCAGCCCAAAAGTAATCAAGAAATACTACTGTCCCCAACAGGCAAGACACAATATTGGGTCACTGCGTGTCTCGGGAACACAGGGGTCTCGAGTAAAGGGCAGGATGGTTTGCTCAGATCTCATTCCCTTCCCACTCAAACAGAAGAGCATCATCAGAATTCAGATCAAACAAGGTCCACTCTCTGGAGCAAACAGAGTAATGCTGGACCCATCTTTAAGCAAAATAGTGACTATAAATAAAACTATGAAGACTGGACAAATA
>PITA01024889.1:0-25424 GCA_004023965.1 Spilogale gracilis
TATTATGCTGAGTGAAATAAGCCAAGTAGAAAAAGTCAAGTATCACATGGTTTCACTTACATGTGCTGCATAAGGGGTAATATAGAAGACAGTAGGAGAAGGAAAGTAAATGGGAAGTAGGGTAATTCAGGGAGAGAAATGAAACAACAGAGACTTTGGACACAGAAACAAACTGAGGGACTTGGAGGGAGGAGGTGGGGGGATGGGAGAGCCTGGTGGTGGGTACTGAGGGCACCTATTACATGGAGCACTGGGTGTGGGGAATGGTCAATGAATCTTGGAACACTGAAATAATAAAATAAATTTAAATTAAAAAAAGAGAGATTATTTTGGGAGAATTTCAAATACAACAACAATCTTTCATCTCATCCCCCAGAGAAAACTATTGTTAGGTTCTCCCGAAATTTTTTTTAAACTAATTAGATAATATGATGCACTTGTTTTTGTGTCCACTGTCATCCCTAGATTTTCTTAGACTCCTTCTTAAAACAGGCTTTGAGTCTTACAACCATTTTAGCTAAACTCCACTCTCCCAACATGGGAGCCCCACCGATGTGGTGGCAGCATGTGGAGGAAGGGAAAGTATTTGATAGCCTCAGCATTAAGTCTGAGTATCTCAGTGAACCTCTGCTCACCAGCTGTCAATGTCAAAATTGTTCTTCAGCTTTCTTCTCTTCCTTATGAGAGACAGGAAGGCTACAGATGACTGAAACTGGGCATTTCTCTTCACCTCAAAGGCTAGAGAGGGATGGAGGAAGGTATTCCCCTCCTCCTAGATCAGAAAGCTACTGCTAAAAAAAAATTCCCTTGAGTTCAGGCCTAATCACAGAGAACATAGCTCTTGGGGCCTATCTCAGCATGGTGGCTTTTCCCAGTCCCCCTTCTAGAAGCATGAAGGAAATTTTGTCTGATCTTCAGTAGGAGAACCTGGTAGGGCTCTAAGAGGTAAAATTCATGAAATCTGGTGGGGTCCCCAAGGACTAGGCCCCAGGGTTTTTTTGACTTTCAAGCTGTCCATACTGAGTCTTGTTCATTTGTTTATGTTCCCATCAGTACTGGCTCCAAAGACTGGTTTCCTCCTAGTAAGTTGTGATTCTTGGTATCTTTTCCTCTTTCCAGTTTTTGGAGAAGTGGGAGTTTGCTCTGTGACCTCAATTCTCTGGCAGATATAAGAAAAACTGTTGATTTTCAGTTTTCTAACCTTTTTTCTTATTGTGAAAATGGAAGTGATGACTTTTAAGCTCTTTGCATGGCAGAGTGGCGGGATCAACTTGAACATACTGCTTTTTTTCATGTTGCCAAATATATTCACAACCTGTATGTTAATGTTTGCATAATAGCCTCTTCTATAGCTACACCCTAATTTGCTATGTCAACTCTCAATGTTAGACACATGGTTTGTTGCCTATTTTGAACCATTTCATACAATCCAGAAGTGGAGCTAACTTGTGATGCCTCTCTGTGCCTATCTATGATGAGTTCCTTAGTACATTTTCAAATATTTCTATGAAGAAATCAGATTTAGTGTGCAGGAAGATTTAGTGAAAAAATGAGAGGAGATGGATCCCTATAGCCACCCTGGGGTACTGCCCACCTCTTCCTAACTTGCCTTTGGTTGGTCCTGTTGCCTTTCTCCTCACTTCCCCATATGCCCACTGCCTTCTGGCTACCCTATACCCTCGGGTGGAGCTCAGAGGACTTGTGCCATTTAATCTGCCCTATGTGGGATGAGAATTTCTGGGAATATTGTGGAGGACAGTTACTACTTCTCCCTTCCTCCTCCCCCCATCTCAACCTCAGTAGCAGAAGGAATATGTCCAGAAAGCAAATGAACACATTCTTTTTAAGGTTTTATCTTTTAAAAAATTGAATAATAAACCACTTCTACATGTTCTCAAACCTCCTTTTGCTATGCTTTTGGGAGGTGGGCATTTCCTCCTTAGCATTTCCCACTGGCCCTTAAAAACAGGAGAGCTGTCTCCCCCGGATGCCCCCCCCCCAGTTTTGCTGCTGTCAGGACCCCAGGAACATGTTTCTCCAACTCCCTCCTCAAACACCCCCTCCAACTCCAGATTTACTGTGAAAGGAAGGAAAAGAGGAAGAACAGCTAACATGCCAAATTGTCTCTTTTCCTACCCCTTGTGGGTAACAGCTCACAGAGCCTCAAAATAACAGAAATAACAGCTCACAGAAATAACACAGAATCTCAAAATCAGCTGTCAGAAGTATGGATGGGGAAAGACAACTGACATTGTTTTCTTTAATGCCTCAGTGCGTGATGTGTCTGGAATAATACACTGGCACGTTAATCTTTTGATTAATATTAAGAATAAGTTGAGCCATATACACCTTAAAAGGGGGCAGAGTGTCATGACAATTCTACTTTGAAAATCAATTTCTTTTTTTCTGTCTTTTAACGTACGTTATTTAAGAGAGCTTATATATTTAAATAACAACTACATAAAATGACCCAAGCTGAATGTCATTTTTGTATTTAAGTAAAAATAGGGAACTAAAAATATAGCACTGACTCTAGTCACAAGGAAGATGTTTCAGGCTTTGCTATGTGACAAGAATATAAAACATTTCTACATGTATAATTAAATACACAACAAATAGCAGAGCACTATCCCTGGAAATTAGCATCAGACAAATGACCTTGAATGCTTTCAAATGTTGTAAGTTGATAAGTTTGGCTATAAAAATAAACATAATTGGGTTGTAAAAACGTATTTAATAATTTTAAATTTTAGAGGAAAAGTTTAGCGAGAGAGCTCTTCAAAGAAGGCAATATACTCCTGAGAAGCAGTAGAGCTGAGGTTCAGGGAGGAAAGTGGTCCTTTCCAGGCCTCTTTTTTTTTTTTTAATTGGGTAAGAACACTTAACAGGAGATCTACCATCCTAATAAAATTAAGTGTACAATTTTGCATACCCAATTGGGAAACCAGAGGTTTATGGCTTCCCTGGTATTTCTTTGTATGAAACTGAGGCTTCACCAGAACCAAGCAGTCAGATAAGTGACTCTGTAAGTGAAAAGTCAGCGTCTCATGTAGAAATGTTCCTATTCTTGCTTATCAGTGTATCATTGAGCATTAGGCTGTCAGCGTTTGGAAAGTGAATCTGGAAGAATTCTGTCTCCCCTGAGGTGCCCCTTATCCTTCTGGTAGAAACTATATCATCTTCCTAAACATGCAGGAGAGTGATGCACAGAGATGTGCTTCTAGGAGTCAACATCATTCTGGGTAAAATCTTCACATTTCATCTTAGAACACTTACATTAATATTTTGACCAGCTTACATAGTTTATTTTAATGATGAATCACCTTTATATGCCACCTTTCAATGCCTAGATTTTTTTTTGATCCAGCAACCTTTTCATACCTACTTTAAAACTAGGAACAAAAAAAATTAGTCACCAGTTCCTCCCCTCCCCAGCAGCAAATGTTGAAAACCCTGTCTTTTAAGTGCTCTCTAAGAGAGACCAAGTCAGTCTTCTCTTTGATTCTTCTCAAAGAGTTTCAACGGGGAATCTTACCTAACTTCTGGTATTATATAACATGACAAAGTTTTTGTATATGATTTATAACTATCACCACCATCTTGAGTAGAATCTATTCTCATTCTAAACTTATAGCATTGAGAGAGCCAGGTTTTAGTTACTTCTCTTTATTCAAATAAGTGAATACTGTAAGATCTGCTACCTTAAGCAACAATGTTCAAATTCTTCCCCAAAGGAAAGAACTTCTCAAGGTGACATATAGCATCAAATATCACAATCCAAACAGCACTTAGTAGCATTTAATATGATGTTTTGCTCTATTTCCATTCACTGATGTGTAGATGACGATTCAGCTTGGTCTAAGATAAAGAAGCAGTTTGTACTTCTGGCCCTACAGGCAGAAGGCCCTCCCCCTTTTTCCCCCAACCCTTGCCTCAATTTCTCCTGTACACTTGTGAATGGATTTCACCCTCCTGACCTCAGTCTAGGGTGTGAGATGATTCTTTCCTATCTTACCTGTCTTGGGATGTTACTGTTCTCTTTTCATGGGGAATGATAATGAACATCAGTATTTCTGAATTCCTTCTTATAGGCTTGTGCTATTCTCAGGGCTCTAGACATCTCCATACCATAAGCCCTCACAGTAACTCACCCCCTACCTGCATTTTATGACCTGAGGTGTCACACAGCATCCCTGATGTCAAACAGTTCATAGCATAAGAGTCAAAACCAGATTGCGTGGTTTCAATTTCCATTCTTAACTCTGACATGGCTGCACTTCCATACCCTCCTCTCTACGCCCTCCCCAAGACCTCTGTTCTTTTCTACCCAAATCTTTCATATTATCTCTTTCTGAGGAGCTATTCCTCTTCTTCCCTCTTGAGGTGGCTTTAAACAACAATTGTTATCTTAAGCAGTATTTGACAATGTTGAGGATGGGAGGTAGCGGTATCATTGCAAGAGCTAGCATCTATATCCCTCATCCTCAATCTGGGGCTCCTGGTTGGACAGGGTCTTCATAGTGGCACGGTCAGTCCCCCACCCCCCCCCAACATCTTGTAGTGTATGTGAGGTATCTGGCTTTTGGAATCATTCTCCACCTTCCATCCCAGGGACTCATTCTCCCAGGTGGGAGCTGGAACAAAGAACAGGAGAAGCAGCGAGAATCCATAAATGGACACTTTTCCCTGACCACTCCTGGGTCAGCCAGTTGTCTCTGCTGCTAGTGTGGAGTTTTTCAGGGACTCTAGTGTGCTTTAGCTTCATAACAGCACTTTCTGTCACTAAGGACCCCTTTCAGATAGGGGCGGTGTAAACTTCCTTTAGCCCTAATAGAACAATCTTTCAGCCCCCTGTCTGGTGGCCTCACATTGCTAGGCCCCTTGGGAAACCCTAACACAAGGTGAAAAAAAATGCCTTCATTTGTTCACTACACATGTGAGTATTTGAGTGGTTTCACACAAAAAAGAACCTACCTATTCTGTACGTGGGGCTATAATATGCTTTAGCACTAAATTCGATTTTGTCAATTCTTAAACCTGTAGAAGCTGTTTGTATTCAGTGCATGATAAACACAGCAGAAAATCTATTATTATTCAGAGAGACACAGTGTTTCATTAAGGCTTGCTACAAGTCTGCCCATTGTAGCATATGCACTGAAAAGTAGCCAGTAGTTTATGCCACGGTGCTCTTGTCGTGTAACTAAAGTTGAGATCTCATTACTTGCAGACCAACATCCAATTAACCTTTCATTTTAAGGGTGAGAGAAACAAGATATAAAGATGCTCTACCTACGAGTGCATATCAACGCAATCACATACAGGTAAATATGCTTGGATAAGTACAAAGTCTCTAAAATGCCTTCTATATCAAGTAAAGATTCCTAAGCTTGCTTTCTACAGAAAATTCTTCTTTATTGAGCGTACTATGCCATCTGGAGCTGGCAATGTGCCCCAATGTGCCTTGGTTTCAGCCTCTCTCCATCCCACAGTTTGTGTGGATTCTGCACACACTGGTGGACTTATTTCCTTGATGTGTCATTGATAACTTTCCTGCTTCCCTCCTCTCAATCCTCCTTCCCATGTCTAATTGTGAGGCTGTGCCGCTCTTGCTTTCCTGTGTTCTAAGAACACAAATAAACCTTGATTAGGAACACATGGCTTTTGTTACAGAACCGGAGTCCTTGTTGGAAATGGCCAGAAAGAAATAATCGGCAATAGTATACAATGTTACTGAATGAAAGAAAGTCTAAATCAAAGCCAGACACCCATCGACAAGATTCAAATGAAAAATTGATTTAGTCAGTGTGAGGAGATAAAATTCATCTGAATGTATACCATGCTCAGAGCTAACATACAAAGTACTGTGGATATTCCACACAAACCAATCTGGAAACAGAGATAGTTTTGTTTTGTTTTGTACTGTGCCCATGATTTTGCCCCAAATACTAAGACTCAGATCAAAGCCAGAATCATGGCAGAGTTTGAAGCACGCTTGTCCACTATCTGGCCTTCTTCCGTGCTCTTAGAGGTTGAGAGAATGACACAGAGATGCTGAGGGGGTCCCTGGCCAATTCATCTTGGAGGTCTCAGAGCTATCCCTGTACTTTATCTCACTTCTCGGACTGTGTTTTGCAACGTACCGTGCCGGTGGTAGTGCTCAGTTCTCCATGCTTCCTGAAACCTTTCTTATTCTGTACCTTTCCTTCTGAGAAATAGCAGGAAGGGAGGCCACAATCCATAACTCATTAGATGTATTTCCAAATGCCTCAGGGGTTCCTGATGGCAACTGGAAGCCTGCCAGTGCAGAAAACACACACCGTGTTCGGCCAGGTTTGCTGATTTTGTGAAATCTGCTACCATTTAAAAGACATTTCCTCGACCGTGCAGTCCTCTCCATCAATTCCCAGGTCTCTGACTTCAAAAATGTTTTTTCAGATGCCTGCTTTAAAGAACACTGGACTATTTACAACAATTCCACTGAACGTTCTGAACTCTTTGCTTCTTCAGATGTATTCTGCCCTAGGCGTGACCTTGAGGTATGACTGCCTTGTTCAATCGATAATAAGTTTTGACCACTTACTGTGTGTACATCTTGGTGCCAAGCACTGCAGGAGGATCTGATGAACAAGGATGCATTCAGAGCTTTCCATTTATCTCAGGCAGATAACATTAAAACTTACAAACTAATCAGAGAACAATTAAGAATTGAACTGTGAGAATTAATGCAGCAGAATATGACTGCGAAACATAAAAAGATCTAAGTTTGCTTGGATTCCTTTGAGAAAATTCACGGTGGAGGTAAGGCATGAAGTGGGGTCTGAAGGAAGAATAGAATTTGGTGAGAGAGAAAAGAAGGGGCATTGCAGAGGGGAGGCAAGCAGGCAAAGACTCAGAGGTGGGACTAACTACTGAATCTAATGAGAGCCTGAGGTTCGCCTTCGTGAACAGAAAGGTAAGCAGGTAAAGTGGGCTGGGTCATGAGAAGTATATGGCCAGGCAGGGGATTTGAATTTGGCCCCAAATGACCTAATAGGGATGCCTAGGTGGCTTAGTCAGTTAAAGAAAGATCTGCTTTCAGCTCCAATCATGATCCCAGGGTTGTGGGATCGAGCCCCACATTGGGCCCCTTGCTCAACAGGGAGCTACTTCTCCCTGTCGGATGCCCCCCCCCCACTTGTGCTCTGTCTCTGACAAATAAATAACATATTTTAAAAATGATCTAATAAAAAACTATGAGAATAATGTTGTTCAAAGTGCAGCCTGAAGACCACCCACTGAAGAATTTGTGCTGCACTCCTTAAAACAGCTCATTTCCATAACCACCACCGCAATAAGTGTGTAGAACAATCTCATGGGCCCAAACCACTCCCTAGCGCTACCCTTTTATGGGTCACCCCCGTCCTCCACTCAAATACATGTGTCAAAATTCATAGAACTGTACATTAAAAAGTCCATTTTACTTGACATTAATTTGAAACAATAAATAAAGATAAGATCGTCTTTACCTATAAAAAAAAATGGCATACCTCTGGGCTCCACATCACATGGACTAAAATCAGAACCTTTGGCATTGACTCCAGACATCTACTTTTTTTTAAAGAAACAGTGCTTGCTGTGATAAAGGGGGAGCTAGCTTATACAACCCCCTCCACCTTCCCTGTCCTGCCTCCCGGAAGTGTGTGCTGTGAAGGCCTCCTTCCTCCAGGTGAGACAGGGCTGGTAGGTCTGTGACTCTGCCAGGCTATGGCTGAGCTGGAGTCCAGGGATGGCCTTTTTTTTCCTGGGTTTGTGCCACTGTCCCGGATCTTCTATTTCTTGGTTTGCTGTTCCATTTTTGCCTGGGCTTTCTAAGAAAATATACATGAGAAAAGTTGTAGGAGCTCCTGTCAATCTGAGAAGCTTTATGTGCCACCATAGTTGATTGATACTTTGGCCTTTGTACAAAATTCACAGATGAAAATTATTTCCCTCAAAACTCAGTGTATTTCTCCATTGTCCTTCAACACTAGGTGTTGTTTTTCCTTGCCAACCCTATTTTTTCTACTTTCTAAAGGTCACTTACTTTCTTTTCTAGGATGTTCAGCATCATTTCTCACTTCTGAAATTACTCAGATATGCCACAGTAATACATTGCATGATAGGAGTCCCATTCATTTATTCATTGTGTTAAGCAATTGCTGGATCCTTTTAATCTGAAGACTTGGGTCCTCATTCAATCCTGAAAACTTCTCTTACATTATTCCTTTGATACTTTCTTTCTTTTGTTTCCTATATTTTCTATTCTGGACTTCATGTATTCTGATATTGGGACATGCTATTGATCCTCTAAAACTTAATTTCTTCTCCTTTTCTTTCCTCTTTGCCCATTGTCCCATGCTGGTAAGTGCTGATTGCAGCTTTCCTTGTCTTGCTTTATCAACCAGTATCCTTCTGATAGTTGTATATTCATTTTTTTTATTGCTGTTGTAACAAATTACCCAAACATTGTACCTTAAAACAGCAGAAATTTATTATTTTATTGTTCTGGAGATCAGAAGTCCAACATGTGTCTCACAGGACTAAAATCAGGGTGTCAGTAGAGTTCTTTCGTTTCTGGAGGCTCTGCAGGAGATTCACTTCCTTATTTTTTTTCCAGCTTTTAGAGACTGCTTACATTTGTTGGCTCATGATCTTTTCTCAGATCTTCAAATCCAGCACTGTTGCATCTTCCTTCTCTCTCTGTGTTTCTCCTCCCTCCCTCCCGCCCCCCCCAGACACATACACACACACACACACACACACACACACACACACACACATACACCCTCTATACATGTCCAAAGCCAGGAAGATTCTTGGCTTTTAAGGACTTATCTTATTAGATTAGACCCACCTGAAGAGTCCAAAATAGTTGTCCCACCTCAAGGTCTGTAACCTCAGTCATATTAGCCAATTTTGCCATGTAAATTTTGCCATATCCATAGGTCCTGGAGATTGTGGTATGGACAGCATTGGGGGCCATAATTCTGCCTATCACAAAATACCTACTAGAAATTTATTGGACCATGTCTGCTGATATTCGCCTTCTACATTCTTCATTTCTGTTGGCATGCAGACCACCCAATATGAATTTATGATTATTTTACTATAGTTTTGGGAGGAAGAAGAGGAAAATTGATGAGCTTAACTTGACATCCTAAATCAGAAGTCTGTCTCCAGGATTTTGTATTCCATTATTATATCACTGTTGAGGTGCCTGGGTAGCTCAGTTGGTTAAGGACCTAACTCGGTTTCAGCTCAGGTTCTGATCTCCTGAAATAGAGCCCTGTGACCATGTGTCAGGCTCCACACTGGGTATGAAGCCTGCTTCAGATTCTCTTTCTCCCTCTGCCCTTTCCACACCTACCTCCCAGCTCGTGCTCACTTCCTTTCTCCTAAACAAAACAAAAAACTGTCATATGAACTCTTGAGTATAGGGACAATAAGATGAAATATTTAAAAAATTTTTGGAATGTATTTTGTATTTTCAAAAGTACCCATCATTTGCATTATCTTTTGAGTCTTCTCTGAATTTAAATTTTATTATAAATGGAATTATTTTACTTAAGCTATTTAATTACAATTAATACTGTCCCTTCAGCCTGAGTCTTATCAAGTCTTCTTGTATATCTTTAGCATTTTAAAGTATTCTGTACATGTCTGAATGCTGACATGCTTTGTATATGTTTATGTGCATGTAAGTCTGTGTATATTTCAAGGGGGGAGTCATATTAAAGTGGTCTCAATTATTTTGTTAGAGACACAAAACTTTCTTACAAAATAACTTTTGTATTTAGGATAAAATAAGGATTGTCATAAAATATTTAGCCCAACTGTATAGTTTAACACTTTCACATTTTTAAAGTTTTTATTGCATTTTAAATTTCTTGTTAGAAATGATGCATTTTCTATAGTTCACTAAAACTTCAAAGTATCCTACAATTCTTACCAGAAACAATTACTTTCAAAACTGTATCCCATAAAATCCTACACACCTGTGAGATGTTGTGCTCTTAGTCAGGAAAAGGTGTTCTGTGGGTAAATAATTCATGAAAATGACTTACTCTACTACAGTGCCCTTATCAATATTTACAAAGTATATTAAGAGAAATTATACATCAAAACAAACATTTTTAAAAAATCTTTGATAAACCAAAAACATTCATAATTTTTTTAATTTGATTATCCTCTAACAGCTCCTGTAAAACTATGTATCTCAGAAACATTGGGGTTTTTTTACAATTTTTAAAAATTTTAATTTCAGTGCAGTTAAATACAGTGTTACATTAGTTTTGAGTGTATAATACAGTGATTCAACAATTCCATATATTAGTTCTTATCAAGGTAAGTGTATGCTTAATCCCCTTTATCTATTTCACTCATGGCTCCCACCCACCTCCCCTCTGGTAACTATGTTTATTCTCTATAGTTGAGAGTGTTTTCTTGGCTTGTTTCTTTGTTTTCCTTGCTTTTGTTTCTTAAATTCCACACATGAGTAAACTCATATGGTATTTGTCTTTCTCTGACTTATTTTACTTAATATTATACTCTCTAGATCCATCCATGTTGTAAATGGCAAAATTTTATGATTTTATTCTTTTTTATGGTTGAATGACATTCCATTGTGTGTGCATGTGTGTGTATGTGTTTATACACATATATACCACATCTACTTTATCCATTCATCTGTCCATGCTCACATGGGCTGCTTCCATAATTTTGTTATGTAAATAATGCTGCAATATACACAGCAGTACATACATCCTTTTGAATTAGTGTTTTCACATTCTTTGGGTAAATACACAGTGGTGGTTACTGGGTCATGAGGTAGTTCTATTTTTTAATTATTTATGGAACTTCCATACTGTTTTCCACAGTGGCTGCACCAGTTTGCATTCCCACCAACAGTGCAAAGTGTTCCTTTTTCTTCACACTCTCACCAACTTTTGTCATTTCTTGTGTTTTTATTTTAACCATTCTGACAGGTATGACGTGACATCTCATTATGGTTTTGATTTGCATCTCCCTGATGGTAAGTGATGCTGAGCATCTTTTCATGTGTCTATTGGCCATCTGTATGCCTTCTTTGGAGAATAACAGTTCATCCCTTCTGCCCATCTTTTAGTTGGAGTGTGTGTGTGTGTGTGTGTGTGTGTGTGTGTGTGTGTGTGTGTTGCATTATATATGTTCTTTATATATTTTGGATTCTAACCCTTTATCAGATGCATCACTTGCAAAAGATATTTTATATCTTCTCCATTTCAGTAGGTTGTCTTTTAGCTTTGTTGATTGCTTCCTTTGCTATACTGAAGTCTTTTATTTTGATGTAGTCCCAATAATTGACTTTTGCTTTTGTTTCTCTTGCCTCAGGAGACATATCTAGAAAGATGTTGCTATGGCCAATGTCAAAGAGGTTACTACCTATATTGTCCTCCAAGATTTTTATGGTTTCAGGTCTCACATTTAAGTCCTTTAACCACTTTGTATATGGTATAAGAAAGTGGTCCAGCTTCATTATTTTGCACATAGCTGTCCAGTTTTCCCAACACCAACACAGTTTGAAAGTACTGTTGCCACTTATACCTCTAATTGTTTTGTGCTAAATATTTTGCCTTTATCATGTATGAACACAATTTGGAGGATGATAACTGGGACACAGTTTTACAGTTGGAAAGGAATTAGAAACTGTGTCTTGAGGCATGGGATTGAGTCCTCTGCTATCTTATTCCTGGTTCTTCCACTAGCAGATTTTCATGAAATGACATCCATTCCCACAGCTGCCGTCTGAAAGCCCAGCATGGACACATTTTCCGGAATTACTCTGTGGCCCACAGCACATTTTCCCTCTTTATCATACTTTTCAAAGGAATGTTGGTGCAGCACTGAAGCATACGAAAGAGCAGGTGAACGTGATAGGACACAAAATGCTTCCTTCAGTTTGGCTCTCATATGTAAATACCACTTCATTTAGCTCAGTGACAGTACTAGCCATCCATCTCCCAGGCAATTTTTTAAAAATGGCTCAGAATCAGTTTACTAGGTATTTATTTGTACCTTTTGTTTCAGAAAATATTTCAGACGATTGTCAAAAATACATAAATTCTAAGATGTTAATATGAATATTACATTGTGACCAACATTTTTACCATGATTGGGCCACAGTTTAGTGTGGTCAGAAACCAACTACAAACAAGGAATCCTTGTCACTTAATAACCACAATATCCACTGGATAAAAATAAATCAATTGCTTAAGAGAATTACAACTATTCTTTAAACCAGAGTCAGGCAGAGTTTTATGCTGGGGGGCTTTGTAAGAACACTTTCTCATTTAGTAAGCAGCACTGTCACAGGTAAACAAATTTCTTATGGAGCCTTCTTATAACACTGTCAATAAAATCTGATATTATCACACTTAAACATAATTTAGTAATGGCAATTCTTGTGTATGTGTGTGGGAAGGAGGTAGGGTTGTAATTTAGTGCTAATTAGGTGTCTAGCTTTTGGCTGACCTTGAAGAGGGTTGAATTCCCAGCATCCAACCCGTTGCCCTAAATGTAGCTGGTGCCAACAATCTTTGTTGAAGGTGAGAATTACGTATTAAAGAAGGTACAGGAACAGTTCTGCTTTTACAGTGCTCACCCCAGTATTTTGCTATATAGACTACTTCAAACCTGCTGCCTTCCATCCTATACCCATGGGAATAGAACGAAATGATGTTTACCAGCCAAGGCACAGTGTGAAAGATTGCTCAATTTTGGCCAGTCTATATTTCATAATCTCAATCGCAAAAGCACAAAATTGATTTTACAAATATTTCTTTAAAATGCCTATAGATTTATCTATAAGGCTTAGTTCCATTGTCAATAGATGTACTATTCAAGTAGGGTAGGAATTTACCAATAAAGAAACTGAGATTCATGATGGTTGAGCATATTGACCCAGTACATTGAGCTAGCAAGTAGCAGAGCTGGGACTTGAACCCAGGTCTGTCTGACTTCACATTCCATGAACTTAATGTGCTCAGTAATGTGCTAAGAGAGAGCCGGAAGGGATTGAACTATATACTTTTTCTCTCAAAGAAAGAGAAGAAAAGGGCACTGCAGACAGAAGGAGCCTTAACCACTTCATAGTCAATAATCCTAGAAATTCATATATTTTAAATGTGCTTTGATGCCCCAGGGTCTTAAACCTTATCTCTGCTGTCTTGTGAGCTGTCCTTTCTCAATGCCAGCCTTTGTGTCATACTTCAAGGACAGCATGTCTGATGTACCTTTTGAATTCCAGGGATACTGACTTTCACAGGAGGACCTACATCCTTTCATTTATTTTGTGTGCTCTCAGGTGGTATTTAAGTTGACAGCCAGGTCCTCAGTCTTCTTCTCAAGGGATTGTAGGTGTTGAACTACTTTCATTTTTCTCTCTCTGTGTATTTTTTTTTTAAGTGATAAAGGATCAAGATGGCTCTCCATCCTTCTCTCTCCCCTGTGGTCCCCTGGCATTCTCAGCAAAATGCTAGTTGGAAAATCACACTTTTACAGTGGTGGGCAGGTAATTGAAATTCAATGCAGCAGGGAGAAAAATCAGTTCTGAAGGCCTATTTTGCTGCAAATTCTTTATTAGGGTTTTGGCCCTAGATCTGTACTAGTCAAGATGGGGAGAATTCAGAGAGGATCAGGATTCCCTACAATGTTCTGAATTGAAATAATTACATCCTGAATCTGTATTTCTGAGATGGCCTGCTTCCCTTGCACCTTGCACACATCCCTCTGGTTTCCTGTTCTTTAGATGGTCTTTTTGATGTCAAGCCCTCCTGCGAAGCATCTTTAGCAAACACCCTATGAGGGCTAGACATACAATGTTTACATTAATTTGAGAGCTTATCCAATGTCCTTTTTTAAAAAATTATTCCAAGTAGGTCAACAACCCATCATCCTTGTCATAACTGTTTCTTACAAGATTTCCTCAGGCATACGTATTAACAGGTTGCATTTGACAACGAAGACAACCTAACCTTTTTTGTGTGTGGGAATCTGGCTTTAAAAAAAATATGTTCTTTCTGACAAGCATAAGATTGGCATTAGCCAGAAAGAGAAAGTCTAATTTTCTGATTCACTGAATACAGTAGACATACAATGGAGCCCAAACTCACAATGTTATAAGATTTTGAAGAATATGAAAGTAAAAATAAACTAAAACTAAAACCGTGTTAATTTTCTTTGTATCTGTTTATGAGGTCTGCAGCATAAATTAATAAGTTTATGAAGTCTATGAGGTATAAGTCAAGTTATCAGTTCCTACTTCCCAAGTTTTAATTTTTGCTTGGCGTTTGGTTTTGTTTTGGTTTTTTGGCCACAACTAAACTTCATAAAGAGACAGCAGCTTTCAATAAAAGGAAAAATTTGCTCAGAAATCCAGCTCAGAGATACAGCTAATGTGGAATAATAATGCATTAACAAGTACACATAAAGCAATATATAATGGAAAGCCATTAATATACAAAAAGGCTGACATTTGTGTTACTTTATAAGCTACATTTGCGAAGGTAGGAGTCAAGAATCTGATGGTGAGATTGCTAATATTCCTTGAAGTCACTCAAAAGGTGCTGAGGCAACAAGGACATTTTCAATGGACAACAACTAACATTCACTCTAAAAAATTACTGGTAATACCAAAGAACAGTCCAGAGAGAAAAGCCAGATAATAGAAACAGAAATAAATTCAGATAATGTAGCTACTGAAGTTACTAAACACAGAATTTGAGATAACTCTGGTTAATGTGTTAAAAAGAAAAAATAAGCTGAAGTAATTCACCAGAGAACTAGAATACAGAAAGCACAATGAATTAGAAAATCCAAAAACTTAAAAATAAATTGGATGGAGTTTAAGAATCAATGCATGCAGTTATTACAACTAAAAAAAAGAATTAGTGGACTGGAGGGCAGAAAACATTTGGACTGACACAGAGTAAAATAATGGAAAATGCAGGGCGCCTGGGTGGCTCAGTTCATTAAGTGACTGCCTTCGGCTCAGGTCATGATCCTGGAGACCCGGGATCGAGTCGCACATCGGGCTCCCTGCTCGGCAGGAAGCCTGCTTCTCCCTCTCTCACTCCCCCTACTTGTGTTCCCTCTCTGGCTGTGTTTCTCTCTGTCAAATAAATAAAATCTTTAAAAAAAAATTAAAAAATAAAAATAAAATAATGGAAAATGCATAAAAAAGAATAAAGGATACATGGAACACTGTGAAAAGGTCTTTAGGAAAAGGTCATACATGTAGTTGAAGTTTCAGAAGTGAGGCAGAGAGAGTTTCAGGGAAGAAGCTTTGAAGGCACAGTGGATCAGATTTCTTCAAAACAGACAGAAGTCATCTAGTGGTTAGATTGTTAAACTTCCTTGAAGTTAGGCCAATGAGACAAGAAGAGTTAGGAACCCTAAATAGAATAAATAAAAAGAAATCCTATTTAAGATTAGATACATTACAGTAAAAATGTTAAAAAATTTTAAAAGATAAAATCTTATAAGCCAGCAGATAAAAACAAACCAGATCAAAAACAAGACTGATGGTAACAGAAGAAATGGAAGCCAGTAGACAACAGACTGTCATCCTCACCATGCTGAAAGATCAATGCCAACCTAAAGGGCTATACCCTGTGAAATATAAGGCAATCAAATTATGAAAAAAATTCAGGAAAAAACAAAGAAGATTTTTTTTTCAGTAGAAAGAAAATAATCTTACATCAAAAAGTAGAATTTCAGGAAAAAAGAAAATACTAGAAAGTATAAATACATAGGTAAGTATAAAATATTTACTTTTTAAAGAGTGATGATAAACCTCATGGAGTGAAACCTATATGCAGAATGAAAACGCATGGCAACAATAACATAAAGATGAGAAGGGAATAAATGCAGCTTAAAGGTTGAAGGCTCAAGCATTACCATAAAATGGAAAAATACTAATTTATATTCCATGCTAATAAATTAAGGACAAATGTTATAAGCTCCAGGATAACCTGAGAAAATAACACAGAACATACAACAAACAAATAAATAAACAATAAATGAATAAACATAAAATCAGAACAAATAGAATAATAAAAAATACTTGAGGACCACTGGGTGCAGCCACAATGAAATAGCTGGTATCAGACTCATCCTTCCACCTTCCATCCTTCCAGTGGCAATAAACTACCAGTTATATCTGTATAAAAATATATAACTATTTCAGGCAATAAATGGCAATCAACATAGGGCTAAGAATTATGAAAGGTAGAGTGCAAAATACTAGCTTATATTCCTCCAGGATTTCTCCCCAAAATATTTCTGAATATGGCTCAGGAACATAGAGGCCAAGCAGAGTCATGGTATCACTGAGTAGAAGAAAAAGAAACCTGATCTGAGCATGCTGAAGTAGGTGGAGTTGGGGGACAGAGTAATGCAGAAGAAGGATCCATTAGGAAGCCTCGAAATTTTCTATAAAAATATTCTTAGGGCTTTATTTTTTTCTAAGCTATAGATTTGCAAGACAAAGACTTGAACTGGCACTTCACAAAACAGAGCCAATATGTGTATCATACAGTCTCAATCTCATTTGCCATCTGAGAAATGCAAATTAAAATCATAGTGAAATATACACATCCACCAGGCTGTCTATAATTAAAAAGACTCATAAGATGAAGTATTGGCGAGAAATTGGAACACCTCTTACTCGCAGGCACTGTTGGTAGATATGTAAATTGGCTCAACCATTTAGAAAACTCAATTGACATATAATCACCATAAGAAATGTAAAAGGATGTTCACACAAGCATTTTCTGTAACAACTTAAACTGGAAACAACCCAAACAGACATCAGTAATGGTATGGATACATTAACATTCATCAGTGTGTGGTGCTAGAAGTCAGATTAGTTTTGTCTGCTTTGAAGTTTACTTAAATGAGTGCATGGAACATGTGTTCTGTGTGCCCTGCATCAAAACATGGAGACACATTCATGTTGTTGCATAGAAATACCACATTTTTTTCTTTCCTGAGAAATGTTTTTTTGTACATTTCTATTTGTTCTGCATTTCTATATGTGTGTATATATGTATAAAATACAAATGTTCTATCTGTATTTACATATAAAAATATACTAACTATGCATTTTGTGCTATGTTGTTGTATGTATACAATAGGCACATAAAAGTAAAATGTGCGTGTGGCTCCACAACTGGGGATGCTTGCAGCGCTCAGCATGTGGCCGTTTCTTTCAAAATGTCTACTGTTCACAGAATTCTCCGCAAGCTCAGCCTGGTGGATGATCACATCCCCAAGCACACACGGGTCAAAGCATACACTAATCTGGATGTGGAGTGTGATACTCTGAACACTGAAACAGCCATTAAGAGCAAAGATGTGGGTGACCTCATGATTGTCAACATTTGACCAACCAGAGCAATGAACATAGACAGGATATTGCCATCACCTACCAGAGAAGGACCAAAAATAAATTTGTATCTGTACTGAAGTCAGCCTTGTCTAGCCACCTGGAGACTATGACTTAGGACTTATTGAAAATATCTGCTCAGTACAATGCTTCTCAACTGAAAGCCTCCATGAGGCTGGGGACTTATGAGGACTCCCTCCCTGAGATCATCTGCTCAAAGACCAACCAGAGCTTCAGGAAATTAAGAGTCCACAAGGAAATGTACAAGACTGATCTGGAGGAGGACATAATTTCTGACATATCTGACAACTTCTGTAAGGTGATGGTTGTCCTCACAAAGGGAAAATAGCAGAAGATGGCTCTGTCATTGATTATGAACTGATTGACCAAGATGTCTGGGATCTCTATGAAGCTGGGGTGAAGAGGAAAACAACTGATGTGCCAAAGTGGATCAGCATCATGACCAAGCAGACTGTCTGTCTACCTCCAGAAAGTATTTGGGAGGTGTAAGAGCCACAGCCCCTGTGATATGCTGGAGAGCATCGAGAAGGCAGTCAAAGGAGACCTGGAAGATGCTTTCCTAACCAGTCCAGTGCACTAAGAACAAACCCCTCTATTTTGCTGACCAACTGTACAACTCCATGAAAGACAAGGAGATTTGCAATAAAGTCCTGATTAAAATCATGATCTCTTGCAGGAAGCTGGACATGTTAAAAATTAGATGTAAATTCAAGAAAGAGTATGACAAGTCCCTGAACTATCAAATCCAGCGAGACACCAAGGGCGACTATCAGAAAGTGCTGCTGACACCTGTCTGGTGGGGATGACTGAGGCCCATGATGGCATGAGCATCCAGGAGGAGTGCTCCTTTGTTACCAGCTAACAGTTCTAGAAAACAGCCTGTGACTAAACAGTCCCCTTGTGCCCCTCCCTGTGAGGATGATGTTTGCATTGTCCCCTCCCCATCCTTATTTCAGCTGCCTAGGCATTGTCTGCTTCTCACATCTCATCTTTTCTTTGAGCCAAAGAAATGAACATCCCAAAGAGATGGAAATGCATTCTATGATGTGAAACACTTTGCCTCTTGTGTACTGTGTCATAAACAGATGAATATATTGATTTTTTTACTGTATAAGGTAAAATATGCATGTATGTATATATGTAATTTACAATAAGATGTATACAAATAGAAGATGTGATAAACACTTATTTTAAAATGTTATTGTGTTAATATCCTGAGGTTCACATTAAATAAAATACTCGACTAGAAGAGTTATGACTGGCCAGCTAAGAGTTATTATATGTACCAGGAAGAGAGCTATTAACAAAGACTCTGCTTTACCTAAGAAACTTACCTGCATTAATAGGACAAACTTTGTCTTTTCAAACATCTTTTCACTTTCCTGTTAATGGCTTCCTCCCCTTTGTGTCTTCAGAACCTCTCCCTCTCCTTAGCTCACATAAGTTTCATGTTGCCTCATTTTCTTTGGAATTTCATGTCTGTGTGGATTCCCCGGAATATGTATGCTATTAAATTTTATTTTCTCCCATTAATCCATCTCATGTCAATTTGATTCTAAGTCCAACCAGAAGGACCATAGGACAGGGGAAGTTCTTCCTCCCCAACAATGTTTCACTGAATGCTAAAAAACACCCCATAATTCTCTTCTTTTGCAGTAATGATAATGATACTCTAATAGATGAACTTCCTTTTGTTCTATTTTCTAACTTCTTGTTGGCTCTTTTTCACACATACCTTATCCAGGTCATTGAATATTTTGTGCCTTTACTTTCAAAACATGTCTGGAATATGACTTCACTCTAGGTCCACCGCTATAACCCTAGTCCAAGCCATTGACCAAGAGGTTGGAAGGATGTAGGGAAACACAAGGGATAGAGCACTACCCAGGAGATGGTAAACATGGGGCTCCATCCCACTCCCCAACCTGAAGAGGGCAGGGAAGAGGGCTGTTTACAGGGCTCCGAGGGAGGCTTGACAGGATTTGACCTTGACTTAGGAATTTAGCCAGCTGGAGGCAATCAGTCTTGGGGAGGAAGACTGAGGAATAAATATCCTGATTTTACTCACTGTGTTGCCTCAATTCTCTGTTCATGCTCCTCATTGGCTAAGGCCCACCAGAGGCCATTTGTCAATAGAGCCTTTTGATGTGATCCATAGAGGCCACATAGTCAAAGAATAAGGTAGAAGAGGGTGGAGAGTAAATCTGGTATACGGGAATGTGACTCTGAGTGGAACCTTTCAATTCTACTGTTGTTTCCTTTTATTCTATTTTCCACAAAGCCGCCAGTGATTTCCCTAAAGCCTAAGGTGGAACATGCCATTGTTTTCCTGGAGACCTTCCAGTGTTTTCCAGTTTCAACTAGAGTAAAATATAAAGTCCTTCTAATGTGCTACAAGGCTCTAAAGGGACCTCACTGCATCACTATTTCTTTGGCTTTATTTCTAGTCAATCTCCCTCTCCAACAAGATCCCTCAGTAATGTGACCTCTTTTCTCTTCCTCCAACACATTAGCTCACTCCCAAACCAGCGTATCTGTCATTAGTAGTCTCCCCGGAATCTTCCTCCTTGCTTTCCATACATATGCATGGTTCTTTACTTTCTTTAGTTCTCTGCTCAAATATAAAATTGCTTCTCAACATCACTCTCTAACTCTGCTTTATTATTATTTCTAGAACTTAACTGCATCTTAAATGCCTGTTTTATATTTGTTTCTTTGTTCATATCTTACCCTCTACTTTGGACTGCTAGTTTTATAAAAGGAGGACATATTTTTTTCTCTGATCTATCCCTAGGTTCCAGATCAGTGACTCACACATAGTAGGCACGTGTATTTGTGTGAAAAGGTTAATTTCTATAATGAACAACCACAAATAATTACTACAGTAGAACTCATTTCTCACTCAGGTCACAATACAGTTTAGGTCATTGGGGGATAATTACTAAGGCACCCTGACCACTAAATGGCAAATAATCCATATAGGTAGACTATGAAAATGGTTCATATCATTGTTTCTGAGAAACTTCGAGTACCTAAATAATAATGAAGCTCTGGATACCTTCCACCTTATTTTTAAAGGGCCAATACCTTCCCTAATCCCAGAACACCACCTTCATTAAGGGAGGAAAGAGGGAAAAAGAGAGAAAGAAAGAGAGAAAGAGAGCAAGATATTTACATATAAGCCTAGATTAATTATTCTTTCTTCTTCTAATTACCTATGATGACCGGGGAGCAGAAAAGGAAGCTATTCTCCCTTCTTTCTGAACAAAATAACTATATATAACTGAAAATTTTCATTTCTTTGAAATCCCTTTGGAAACCACCAGGTCATTTCTTTTGTCAAGGCTTGTATGTGCTACTGAAGGAGACTCTGGAGTTCATTTTTCATATAATATATATTCTAATCAATGTGGCATCTCACTGTGAGTCTTATATTTTGATCTCTTTCATTGATCTAGAGGCTTTTTCTTTATTGTCATTTGTCAAGCAATACCCATTTCTGGGATTCCTTAAAGGAACTCATTTAATTTTCGTGGCACAAACAATGTTTCAATGAGAATAATCAACTTTCTGCCATGCATAAATAATAGTAAAAATAAGTTGATGTATTTAAAGGAAAAATGTCCTTAAAGGAAAAGAAGAATTGGGACTTTTCTCTGATTTAGAAAGAGTAATGGTGAAAAGTTTCATAAAGTCTTAAAATAGAAATTGCATAAGTACACATATAATACAGAACTAAGTATAAGGGAGGTTACAAGAAGACACAAGACAAAATCCTTGCTCACAAGAAACTTTGTTTTTTTAAAAGATTTTATTTATTTATTCAACAGAGAGAGAGAGATCACAAGTAGGCAGAGAGGCAGTCAGAGAGAGCAGAGGAGTAGGAGAGCCTGATGCGGGCCTCGATCCCAGGACCCTGAGATCATGACCCAAGCTGAAGGCAGAAGCTTTAACCCACTGAGCCACCCAGGCGCCCAAGAACTTCCTTTGTAAGCACTTAACTCTATGAAGAGTGACTGGTTTTTAAACAAATATGCAATGGATCTAAGTTTTGTGTTTTTGAACAGACAAGTATACAGTAGACTCACTCCTGCCACAATCTCTAAATAATTTATTTCTTTTTCCAGTTCTCTGTCAAGCAGAATAGTTTTCCTAAACAGTAATACAATTTTCTTTTTTTTTTTTTATTGTTACTAAATTTTTTTTCCCAGTGTTCCAAGATTCATTCCCCATTCCCCACACCCAGTGCTTCACGCTTTAGGTGTCCCCAGTACCCACCACCAGGCTCTCCCATCCCTCCACCCCGCTCCCTCAAAGTCCCTCAGTTTGTTTCTGTGTCCAAAGTCTCTGTTGTTTCGTTTCCCTCCCTAGATTACCCTAGTTCCCATTTACTTTCCTTCTCCCGCTGTCCTCCAGGTTACCCCTCATGCACCGCAAGTAAGTGAAACCATGCGATACTTGACTTTCTCTACTTGGCTTATTTCACTCAGCATAATCTCTTCCAGTCCAGTCCATGTTGCTACAAAAGTTGGATATTCATCTTTTCTGATGGAGGCATAGTACACAATTTTCAATAGTCTTACCACAAGTATGATTTAACGGATCATACTGATTTTTATGTTTATGATTTTGTTGTGTGCCTTCAAGATAATATGTTTGCATTCTCAAGAAGCAAAACCATTATATCTAGATCATATCTGATGTTTTTAAAACAAGGAAATTTGTGCTTGCTTCAGCAGCACATATGCTAAGATAAAAAGAAAGGAATACTGACATTTGTGAGCATTTTGCCTACACACCTTCACAGAGTCCCCAGATGCAAATGTCATTAAAGCTGACCATTTTCCAAAGAAAATGTAGCAAATGGACTGCAGACATTTAGTCATTTTCCAAACATAACACTAAATGTATGAAATTTTAAAAGTTTTGTTCCTAGAAAAAAAGCTATTATTTATAGCATTTAGGTAATAACATTAAATAGTTCTAATCTGTAATTGAACTCACCTGCTATCATTTTACAAGAGGATTTTTATGAGAAAGAAGAGATCAGTATAGCCATACAGAAGGATGAATGCTAAGCAATTCTCTAACTTTCCACTGTACCAAAGAGATGCCTTCTCACAATGCAGACTTATAGCAACTTAGAGGGCAGAAAACGGGTGCCCAGCTTCTGGTAAACCCTACTAGCTGGGAAAATTAGTCTAAATGTTTCCTGCAATTCTTTGCTTCTAAGCTCAAGCTCATGTTTCTCTGGGGAAATGAGTTTGAATATTTTTTTTAGCTCACATTACACGATTTTATTAAAATAGAATTATAGCTGAACAGCCAAATTTTCACATAACAGATTTACCTTTTGTGTCTTTGGGGTCTTTTCAGTAAAATAGAGAAAAAAATGAGGATTGATTTAAATCACTTTCTAAGTAAGATGACTTCTTAAACTGAACAAATTAAGACATCTCTTAATAGCAAAGTCATGAAGAGTTTGGGATTGCTGGGTGCCATAATACTTCTTACCTCATACTTATCAAATATTTCTTTGATCCCAATGTAAGATCATGAGAGTTTATCAATAACTTTCGAATGTTTTCTGAGAAGCACATACCGTATCCATGATGAGTTACTAAGATAGAGATTTTATTGAAGGGCAGTCATGGGTGGCTGATTGGCTCAGTTGGTTAAGCAACAGTCTTTGGCTCAGGTCATGATCTCGGAGTCCTAGGATCTAGTCCTGAATTGGTCTCCCAGTTGGATCCCAGGACCCTGAGATCATGACCTGAGCCAAAGGCAGATATTTAACCAACTGAGCCACCCAGGTGCCTCCAAAATTTTCTTTTATGATACAATGACATTGTTTCACTAAAACATTTTGACATTAATGTCATCATTGTTATTGATTTCTGAAGCATTATATTTGCAGTGAAAGAATTAGAATTATTCATATGCTATTCATAAAAATGTAGGCTTTACAAAGTAGAAGAATCCCTGCATTACAAATTATGATGATTTTTCTAATTTTCCATAAAGAAAAAAGGACATTATTTCCCCAAACTTCTCTAACAGTTTGATCTTTATGCATTTGTGGTTGTCACTTATTTTGTTCTTGTTTGGGGGAGAGGGTAAATAATATGGCATATCAAAAAAATTGAAGCTCTGTCAAATTTAAAATGTACATGGTTATCATACATATATGTAATTTTTTTAGCGTAAGACTAACAATTTGAAATATACAATTCACTAAAGCTAGAAAAAGGATATTTACAGTGGTTTCATTAGAAAGATCTATACATTTATTAATATTTTGGAGGAGAGCATGGATTCATGCAAACATGTGGGCTAAACACTATAGGAGCATGCAGCATCTCCGTAATATGAACAATTCTTTACAATTTCATGGGAAGTGAATTAATAGAAAATATGTTTCTCTCCTAAAGAAACCAAAATGAGAAAAAATTTCTCAGCTATCAAACACTGTGTATATTTGTATACTAGTATATATCTGTGGGGTTTGTGAGCTCATTATAAGTAGAATATCATTATTGTTTACTTTATGTTCGAGAGATTTTTGCCAAACAGAGAACTATGGGGACCTTTTACAATTTCTTTTAAGCATACTAGGATGTCATTTCCAATGAAAGATATATGCAGATAGTATCCTTCCCAAATCACATGCATTTGTATTTATTATCTGCCTACTTTCTGGGCTAAGTTATTAGTTTCTAAACTCTGACACATTTGAATCCTAGAGAAATGACAGCCTCTAAGTTTGTAAAAGAAATCTTCATGTATCACATATTGATCTCCTTTCAACCACAACGGTACCACCTGCACTGGTGTAACATCCAGCAGTTCTTTGACCCTGCCCAGTGAAATCTCATGATTAGCACCTAAATTCTAGGTGTTCCGTGACAAGAACAGATCATTTGGACATTTTCTTTTTCTTTTTTTCTTCTTTTTTTTTTATTGTTACTTAAAATTTTTTTTTCCAGTGTTCCAAGATTCATTCCCCATTCCCCACACCCAGTGCTCCATGCAATAGGTGCCCCCAGTACCCACCACCAGGCTCTCCCATCCCTCCACCCCCATCCCTCCAAGTCCCTCCGTTTGTTTCTGTGTCCAAAGTCTCTGTTGTTTCATTTCTCTCCCTGGATTACCCTACTTCCCATTTACTTTCCTTCTCCCACTGTCCTCCAGGTTACCCCTCATGCACCACAAGTAAGTGAAACCATGTGATACTTGACTCTCTACTTGGCTTATTTCACTCAGCATAATCTCTTCCAGTCCAGTCCATGTTGCTACAAAAGTTGGATATTCATCTTTCTGATAGAGGCATAGTATTCCATTGTATATATGTACCACATCTTCTTTATCCATTCATCTGTTGAAGGGCACCTTGGCTCTTTCCACAGTTTGGCGATTGTGGCCATTGCTGCGATGAACATTGGGGCACATATGGCCCTTCTTTTCACTACATCTGTATCTTTGGGGTAAATGCCCAGTAGTGCAACTGCAGGGTCATAGGGTAGCTCTATTCTTATTTTTTTAAGGAATCTCCACACTGTTTTCCAAAGCGGCTGCACCAGTTTACATTCCCACCAACAGTGTAAGAGGGTTCCCCTTTCTCCACAGCCTCTCCAACACTTGTTGTTTGCTGACTTGTTAATTTTGGCCATTCTGACTGGTGTAAGGTGGTATCTCAGTGTGGTTTTGATTTGAATTTCCCTGATAGCTAGTGATGCTGAACATTTTTTCATGTGTGTTAGCCGTTTGTATATCTTCTATGGAGAAGTGCCTCTTCATGTCTCTTGCCCATTTTTTGATATGTTCATCTTCTTTTTGGGTGTTGAGTTTGAGTAGTTCTTTATAGATCTTAGATATCAGCCCTTTGTCTGTAGTGTCATTTGCAAATATCCTCTCCCATTCTGTGGGTTGCCTCTTTGTTTTGTTGACTGTTTCCTTTGCT